>BQNB010014591.1:0-74808 GCA_026074375.1 Tanacetum coccineum
ATAAGAGTCTCCAGTACATCCTTGATCAGAAAGAGCTTAATATGAGACAACGCAGATGGATTGAACTCCTAAGTGATTATGATTGCGATATTCGTTATCACCCCGAGAAGGTGAATGTAGTGGCAGATGCTTTAAGTCTAAAGGAAAGGGCTAAGCATTTCCGAGTTAGAGCCTTAGTAATGACGGTTCACAAAAACTTACTTGAGCAAATTCTCAACGCACAATCGGAAACAATAAAAGAAGAGAATGTGAAAGCTAAAAGTTTAGGGGGTATGATTAAAAGTTATTTGAGACTCATCCTGACGGAACCCAGTGCTTAGATAAGCATGTTTGGTTGCCACGATTTGGAGGATTGAGGGATTTAATTATGCACGAGATCACCACTTACATTAACAAGTGTCTGACGTGTGCTAAGGTAAAGGCGAAGTATCAAAAGCCATTCGGGTTACTTCAACAACCTGAGATTCCTGTATGGAAGTAGAAAAGAATCACTATGGATTTCATCACCTGACTCCCGAGAACTCTAAGTAGGTATGACTCGATTTAGGTCATTGTTGATCATTTGACAAAGTCTGCTCATTTTCTGCCGATGAAAGAAACTAACAGTATGGAGAAACTTACCCAACTTTACTTGAAGGAAATTGTCTGTAGACATGGAGTGCCAATATCTATCATATCGGACAAAGATAGCCGATTTGCATCAAGATTTTGGAAGTCACTCTAGAGAGCCTTAGGAACTCGTTTGGATATGAGTATAGCTTACCACCCATAGACGGATGGTCAAAGAGAGAGGACAATATAAACCTTAGAAGACATGTTAGGGGCATGTGTGATTGACTTTGGAAGTAGCTAGGACATACATTTGCCATTAGTCGAATTCTCCTACAACAATAGTTATCACGTAAGTATCAAGGCTGCACCTTTCGGGGCTCTTTATGGGCGGAAGTGCAGGTCACCTGTTTGTTAGAGTAAGGTTGGAGATAGCCAACTCACGAGTCAAGAAATGGTTCAAGAAACAACAAAGAAGATAGTTCAAATCAAGAACCATTTGCTAGCTGCTCGTAGCCGTCAGAAAAGCTACGCGGACGTGAGGCGTAAGTCTTTGGAGTTTAACATGGGTGACAAGGTTATGCTTAAGGTTTGGCCTTAGAAGGGCGTGATTCGCTTTAGGAAGCGTGAGAAGCTGAGCCCATGATACATCAGGACTTTTAAGATCCTAGCTAGGGTAGGCCAGAAGAACTTCAAGGAATTCACAACACTTTTCATGTTTCAAATATGAAGAAGTATTTGTCGAATGAGAGCCTTGTCATTCTGCTTGATGACATACAACTTGATGACAAGCTATAGTTTATCGAAGAACCGATAGAGATCATAGATCGCGAGGTGAAGCAACTAAAGCAGAGTCACATTCCTATTGTCAAGGTTCGTTGAATTCTCTATGAGGACCTAAGTTCACATGGGAGCGCGAAGATCAAGTATCCTCATCTCTTCACGAGTAAACCGACGATGGATAAGGTGAAGTAGGCACCGGGACGACGCTCTCTTAAGGTGGGAAGGCTATGACATTTTGTATTTTCAAGGTTATTATCTTAACCCGTATTCTTTTCTATTTTTACTTTGAGTAAAATTTACTTTTACTATTTACCCGATTAGTGAATTTTGCGTTCCTAGCTATGCTTGAGCCGTGTTTAGGATTTTTATCCGTCTACGTGTCTCCCATAGTTTAATATTTCTATAAGATACCTCGATGATTCATGATTCCTATTTTTATCATTTTTTGTTTCGTTTCGCGGTTACGTCAAATTTTGCTAAAACTTTACCATTTACCTTAAACCTTACCTTTTAAATTAAACCTCCACATTTACACAACATATACAACAAATATTTATCAAAAAATAAATAATAAAAACTACCCATAACCCCCCCTTCCGTTACCTATACACACACTTACACCACTCCTCATTTTCAATAAAAACATACTCTTTTTTCTCTCTCTATGCAAATCTAACAAAACCATCAACCTCCTCACCTTCTCTTTTAGCTGCTTCCATGTATAACCACCACCACCATCATCTCATAAAAATTTCCTACTCATTATACACAATACAACATCATCCTAGTAATCCTTGCAAAGTTTAGAGGGTTGAATCAAAGATTTAAGCACTTTTTTGGTGATTATTCTTCAAGTATTGGTTAGGGTTTTGTTTAAATAAGTGGGTAATAATATTTGGAAGGCTTAGAATAAAATGCTTGATTTGTTTGGTTTATTCTTGGGTTTGAAATTTAGCAAGCACAAGGAGGGTGTTTTTGTGTTTGAATAACTAGTTTTTACCTAATCTAGTAAGTCTTATTTCTTCTTTCTTCATTTTTCTTCTTTGAAATGGCCATGCATTTTTGGTTTTGATTCTGGAAAAATATGTGTTTTTGATGTTGTAAGTGTGTGGAATAAATAGGTATGGCATTGTATAGTCTTTTGATGGAGTAAAAACCATGTTTGGATTGGTTTTGTGAATGATTTTTAGGACTGTTTTGGGACAGTAGGTAGAGGAAATATTTTTGGCTTTTGAAGACCTAGGAAATTAGATAAGGATGTAGAGAAATGTCTTAGGTACATGTGGCCATTCGAATGAAACCATAACGGTTCCCAATGAGTGAGTTATCGCCGAAATAGTGAAACTAGTCAAAATTTGCAAATAGAATTTGAAATTGAAATAAGTCCAAAAATGTGTATAACAACACCTATTTTTATAAGACTATAGGTTCTAGATATTGAGATAACTTAGACTTTAGCAGTCGTTTCGACCTCTACAGACGCACGGTTTAGGAGATACACTTAAATTCGTTAAGCGGTAAAATCCAGAAAATAATCAGTTTTGATAGTAAAGGGTAGTTTGGTAATTTCACCCAGGTTCTGAAACTTTTTTGGCAGTGGGGCCTACAAACCTGGAATGTAGACTCAAAAATATTTCCGTGGGCGAAAACCTCGCATTTAGATCATTTACGGATTAGGAATTAGAAGCTTGTGAAGTTGGGATAAATTCAGAATTTGGAAAAGATGCGTTGTTTTGAACTTGAAAACGAAGGCATAAACGTTTATAAAGTAGGATTATAAGAAGTTAAAATGATTACATGTTTTGGTACATATAAAATCAGATTAGTCATGATATTTTGAGTAAAAATTACTTTATAAAACCTTAGTGCAAGGCCATACTTTTTACGGAAACATATCTTATAAGCTTGCTTTTTTTTCTTTTCTTACGTCTTGAATATTTCTTTACTATTCTAAGTTACGCCATTTCTTCTAGGTGGTACTTAGCATTCTTGTTTGTTCCTACGTTCATATCTTTCCTCGTTTCGTTGCTTAAGGTGAGTTCATAGCCTCGCCTTTTTACTTCTAAATGCTTTTATAAACCCCGCGAGAGAGATACATGCTAGTTTTGCAAATTGAACACAAGTGATTTATGGTATGCTTGACCCGAATACGTAGATTATTGACATTGAGTACCTCTTGCCTAAAAAGTCCCTAATTTCATGAACCATTAATTACATACATGGTAAACGCTAGTACTATGAATAGATATATTGGGTTTAACAATCCCCGCCCGGGTGAGTAGCGCTCACTTGAATACATGTCAAACGGGCGCATTGTATTGATAACTAAGGTAGATGGCAATCATACCTTCTATGGGCAAAATCATGCATTATTTGGTTAACGTTCGGTGTCATGAGCTCGATGCGATAATTTGAATTCATGACTTGTATGTGTTGCAATGTCACCCGATGAACAAAACTTGTGTTCTACTCATTTATTTATAAACTCTATGAATTCACTCAACTTTATTGTTGACTTTTTAGCATGTTTTATCTCATGTCCATAAGGTACTTGCTTTCATAGAGTCGCACGAAGTCATTTTGAAGCTTGCAACTGTGTTCCATTCAATATAAACTTTTATGAAATGTATTATGCATTTAGAAAACTTTTATGAAACTTGTTGTTATGTATTGAAAGATTGTTGGGACCCTTGTATTTTTTTAACTTTGATCTCTAATATTTACCGAATGGAACACTACTTTTTCAAAACGTCTCACTTAGAGTCGTTTTCTATATACTTGTACTGTGTGACTATGAACATGTTATATTCCGCTGCATTCCGAATTTGGAGGTGCTGCATGTCACACCCCGCCAAGGCGGAAACGCGAGGCGCGACGAGAAAGGGAATCATCACAACACATTGGCGTCTATATAGAGAAACTAAAACATGCATAAAATACAAGGTATAGACACACAGTGTCATGAAAATACCCAAACACATCAACAAAATCCAAAAGGCGTCTGACATTGAAATGAAGGCAGTTCATGCCAACGTCATGACATGCAAACATTCATACATCCTAACAAAGCAAAACAATTAACATTCATCATCCAAAACAAATAACAAAATCTAGATAACTAAACTTCGACAGCTGCCCACGGTCCATCTAGCCACTTTTCCTAACTTTAATATCATCCTACTAAATACCTGAAAATGATGCTTATACGTCAACACAATGGTTGGTGAGAAACATAGGTTTTCAGACACACATATTCAATCCATCCCAAAACAATTTATCCAATTACTGATTATAAAACAATACTTTTGCATGACAATTATGCCAACTAACATACAAACTAACATGCAATTCAATCCAATCAATCATTCAAACACCATGCAGACGACCTCAATCGGTCTTAGATCATACCAAATCTCTTTCCCTCTAGCTCAGGCCATGGATACCCGCAAGTAATCTTCCTGACTAGGCAACAATTCCTTCCACTAAACAGGCCATGGATACCCGCAAGTAACCCTCCTGACTTAGTTCGCACATCAATATCACATCACATAACATGTAGCACATAACACATACATAATAGTCCATGCATTTACACTAATACATAATCACAGCAATTTCAAACTCATTTCAACACTTGCATCATTTCCATCTCAAGTTTAAAACGCAATAAAAAGTAGGACTATGTAACTCACCTGAATGCTCAAACCCGAGACCCGAAAACAAGCAGAAAAAGACTGGAAAAATTTTGAAAGCCGCAAGCAACGCGTACTGACATAAAAAATAATTAAATTTATATTTAATTATCACTTTTTATTAAATAAAAATATTTAATAAATCATTTAACATTTTATTTCAAAAACGTTTATTAAAAACGCGAGGATTAAGTTAAAGTTTATTTTACGGATAAGTTTATCCGTGATACACAAATAAATAATAAACATTTTAAATAAATGTTATAAAACATTTATGCAATAATAGTCGAGTGAATACTCAATTTCATAGAAAAATCATTTGGAACGCAATGGCGCAAGTTTCGTGTTTTGAATCATCCGTTAACTAGCCTAAATGAGTCCCGAACCAATATTTACCAAAAGTTACACTTATGGTCCCTCCGATAATATTTACAACATTAATCCCTAAAGTTCTATCCACTTGTCATTTTTTAAAAGTTTCAAGTATATATATGAAAGTGATTAGGGTTCATTTCATTTTCTTATGAAACCCTAGCCCCCAGTTTCGCTCCTCCCCATATCCGGCCAACTTCCGGCCGATCTCCGGCCAGTCGCCCCGCTCCCACCCCACGCCAACCACCCTCCTCCACCGTGGCTACATCATCATCTCCACCACGAACCCCATCTCCGAATCACACCACCAACCGAACACTACCCCCACCACATCATCACCTCCACGCCGCTTTTCATACACCATCACGCACCACACACCACAACCCGACACTCCACCACCCGCACAGCCACCTCCACAAAGGAGCGTTTTGGTTGGCTTTGAAAACACCACCAAGGGTGTGTGTGGTTTTCTTAAATACCACGAGAGGGTGCGTTCGTTTTTTTAAAAGCACCGAGAGGGTGTGTTTGGTTTCAAAGACACCAAAGGGTGCGTTGGGTTTGTGGTCAGCACCAGCGGGTGCGTTTGAGTTGCAGCCATAAGGGTGCGTTTGGTTTTAGATGAACCACCAAGGGTGCGTTCGGTTGGCAGCCACCACACCACAAGGGCGTGTTTGTTTATGTGGTTAACACAACATAAGGGTGCGTTTGGTGTTGATAAAAACCACAAAGGGTGCATTTGTTTTTGGGTACACCACAAATAGGGTGCGTTTGGTTGTTAGAAATTACACAAGGGCGCGTTTAGTTATTAGAAATTGCACAAGGGTGCGTTTGGTTTAACAGAAACACTAGCATAGGGTGCGTTTGGCTGTGTAGAAACACTAAAAGGGTGCGTTTGCTTGTGCATAAATGCTATAAGGGTGCGTTTGGGTTAACAGATAAACCATAAGGAGCGTTTGGTTTAGCAGTTCCATTATAAGGGAGCGTTTGGTTTAGCAGTTCCACTATAAGGGAGCGTTTGGTTTAGCAGTTTCACTATAAGGGAGCGTTTGGTTTAGCAGTTTCACTACAAGGGTGCGTTTGGGTTAACAGAAACACCTAAAGGGTGCGTTTGGGTTAACGGTTTAACCACAAGGGTGCGTTTGGTTTATATAAAATCGGTAATAAATATATCGTAGATTATATAAATTTGTAAATCGTATCTAATGGTGATGATGTAATGGTTAATATTAAATGTGCTATTTATTATTTTGTCTAGTTAGATATAAATTGAAACGTGGATATTTTGCAACACGGGTTGTTTGGAAAGTGGAAAACATTAGATTTTATAAATATGGGAAACGTTGTATAAACGAAAAGGTTATGTCGAAATTTATATAAATTTCTATACTTAGTGATGTTTCACTAAAGCTTCTATTATTTTAGAAAGTCGGTAAAAGGACAAGGTTATATAGTTTAAGAGTATTAATTTGTTATTATATAATAACCCGACAAACAAAGGAGAACTATACTTTTACAAAGGAGACAACTATTTTAGCTAAAAACCCGTCAGAAAATGAATACTTATAATTATAAAATATTATTTTATGATTCCCGACTAGAAGATAAAGTCGTAACTTTTGTAAAAGCTTTGAAAACATCGTTTACATACTTCTCAACTATAAAACGTGCGGTACTTTTATAACAAGGACTCTTTAGTAACTTATATGGTGATTTTCCAAACACATGGCGAATTATGTTGTTTTAATTTTTTTTTTTTTTTTTATATTTTTTTTTTTTTATTTTTTTTATTTTTCTTACGTCTCTTATATAATACTTTCCCTATGTATAATACATGCCGTGTATTATATACATTTTGAATTATGCTTTTGGTTGTTTGCCTTGGTTATATAATTCACGATATGAATTATATACTTGTTCAATTTTTCATATGTAATATATACAGAATATATTACATGCTTTGCGTTTACTTTTCGATTTATTTTATTTAACCAACCACCGAACTATTACAACTAGAGATCTAATCTTTTATCAACGTGTCTCGTTGATGTAATCTATCCATCGGAAAACCCAAGTACATTATCCTAAGCTAGTGTTCTTGAGTGTTAAGATAAACCGCAACTTCTTGATCGAGTCGTTCCGGTTTCCGTTTGTGTTGTGCTTAATATGTGCATTCCCGCCAATCGTTCTACAACATCGAGGTGAGTTTATAGCCCCATGTTTTACTTGTTTTACATATATTTTTGGGGTGAGAACATGCTTGTTTGCAAATGCATTTAATGGTTGATTTACAAAATTGGTTTACACATTCATTTACCATAGCTCGATATGGGATACATTACTGACTTCATTTTGTCACTAAATACATTACTTTACTTATTAAAATGATAGATTAGCTTAAGCTGATTGAAGGTTAAACTACAAGTAATATGCACATGTGTTCTTGGAGGGAAACCTGAGAGGGGTACATATTCATACTGCTCAGGTGTTCTTGGGGGACACTTGCGGGGGTATCATATTCATTTCTTGCCTGGGTGTTCTTTCACAGGGACACACTGCGATGGGTCATTGGTTTCCGTTACGGCCGGTGTTCTGGGAGGGGAACCTACTTGGGTCATAGTGCATCGGTTTCATGAACTTAGAGTAATCGTAATCACTCATTGGGCAATACATACTTGCAACATTTCGTGATAGTTTTAATTATCATGCATACTTTGAACAATTACGGTCCAACTTTCATACGTACAATTTGGTGACTATTATAAGGATTGATGGTCATGCATACTTTATAAATCTTTTGATTTCAACAATTACATTTATACTTACAAAAATCTATGAACTTACCAACTTTATGTTGACACTTTTAAGCATGTTTTTCTCAGGTGAATTAGATGCTTGGCTTACTTGATGTGCATTGGAGTCTAAATTTGACAAGATTTCATCCATGAATTTCTACTTACATGCAAATGATCAAATCTCGTTGTATCGCTTTCAAGCTTTTCATTGTGATGCAATTATGGGACAAATCTTATATCAATTTCAAGAAAATCAACGAGATTACTTTTCAAATGACACATTTAAAGGCCGTTCTCTTGTATCTTGTGATGTTGTATTATGAAGTAACGCCCTCAGACATATTTCCGCTGTGACACATTGTTGGGGGTGTTACACAATCAACCACACAAACACTAAGCAGACAACCTCAATCGATCTTGGATCATACCAAATCCTTTTCCCTCTATCTCAGGCCATGGATACCCGCAAGTAACCATCCTGACTAGGCAACAATACATCATTATCATATCACATAACATGTAGCACATAACGCATATCAGTCACATAATAGTCCATCCATTTAAACTAACACATAGTCACAAAAATTTAAAACATATTTCAACACTTGCATCATTTCCATCCCAAGTTTAAAACGCAATAAAAAGTGGAATATGTAACTCACATGATGCTAAAACGACAGCTTCCAATTTCTATTACGTATCTATACAAATAATAAATACGGTACACGCGACCAAAGCATAAAGCTCTGGGTCCATGTAACACACATTTGATGGATATTAAGGGTTTGATTAACCATCTTGGGTCACCCCGACACCATGCCCAACCTTAACCTAGTTCATTAACAACATTTACACTAGTTAAATACTATTTATTCTGAAATGCATATTTATAGTGTATATTATTTACTCTCTTAAAAACCTTACTTGCCGACCTTTATAAATTATACCAAAAATCATCTAAGTTCATCTATGAGTTTACTAACTAACTTGTGATTCCCAAGCTCCCATTACATGTGCAACTATCCCAAATAAAATCAAACTTCAAAACTGTCCCAATTCAGATCTGATTGCACACTAAAATGTATGTCCCTAATTACCATACTTAGACAAAAAATCAGAAGCTATCCTTCTAGGGTTTCTTTATATACATATTGAACTTAACCAATGTAGATTGGCTATCCTTAATTCCACATTTAAGTTAGGGTTTTACCTTCCTAAACATGACTAATTCTGACCCGTATTTACTGTTTTGACAACTTTTCTTGTAACCAACGTTTGACCAACTTCCAGAACTCAAAATCATTCGAGGCCGGACTTTTTGAAAAATAGACTCTTTGAACTACAATTTAGGCTTTTGAATCAAATCAAAACACATTTCTATCATCAAGATATCATCAGTTGAACATAGTCCTAAATTCTGCTTAACTCTAAATCATAAATTAACGCGATCTAACCCTAACCATTTACACCAATATGATCCTAATTAAACCCTAATCGCTCTAGCATGATTAACACATCCTTAATTACAGAAGTTTTTAAAACCCTAATGATCCATCATATTAATTGTTACATGATTTAAAGAAAACTAAACAACTAGGGTTAACGAACATACCTAAACCTTGATTCTTGAACACTAAATCACCAACTTGTTTCTTGATTAAAAAAAATCTTTTTTTTTCTTCTTCTTGAGGGTTTTGGCGATCACAAGGGGAGAGGGAGAGAAAAGTGATTTAGGGTTTTATTGGTTTTGTATTTATACTAATAAAATCCTAGTTGTAATCAAATTGTCTCCTTTTTTTCTTTTATCCCTAACCGGCCGAATAAACACCACTATATATTTTTTTATTTAATTATTAAATAACTAATTATCTTCATTACCTTAAGTTTTCATAAAAACCTAAGCTAATTTGGGTAAACCTTTTTACATAAATGCAACTTACTAAACTTTCCAAAAATATAACTTTTCATTTCACATTTCACTTTCTATTTTTAGAAAGGTCTTCTAGTAATATCAAAAAATTTCACCCCACTATACTTATCTACTAACATAAACATTCACAAAACCTCTAACACAAACTCATCCAACTATTACCTAGCATTGCATGCATACGCCTTTTTTTACATTATCACTTTACGCTAAACAATAAATTATTATCTCTTAACACAAACGCACTACATAAATGAGATGATCTACACTCAAACTGACATCATGAACACCTATTCAAACCACTTAGCACACTTACTATAACACATATGCACAAAAGATCACACAAAATGATCTCTTCTGCCATTTCTAAAGGTATCCTAATCTGATTAAATACGGGTCGTCACAACCTCTGATTCTTTCATACTTGTGGTATCTTTCAAAATTGTGTGTTCAACACTCTCGTCTCATGATATCTTCAAAAGTTGAAACTTTTTTTAAGTTGATCAATTTTTGAGGGGAAGCTTTTAAAACCATGATTTAATGATTTTAGGCACATTCTCTACATGTCTGTTTTAGTGTGAAAACATTTCAAAAAATGTTTCATAACCAAATGAATAAGATTAATTGTCAAAAATAGTTGTCGACAAGTGTGTATATATCGACAAGCGCGCTAGCGATCAAAGCTACATCCGTTCTAGATAAATTGAAAACCGCACTACTGGCCCAGTGACCATCCGTTCTAGATATAAACATACTTTGACATAACTAGCTTTCTCATTTTGTTTATAACATATAACAGTTGTTCAATCTTGATTTCACAAGTAATATAAAATGTCATAACTATACTATGTGGTGTCATAATTGGTGTAGAATTGAGGGGGAGCAACAAAAAAACGTTTAAATAATTCATGCAACACATTTGGTATCATTTTTCCTCCCAATGAAATTTTTTCATGTTCCCAAGTTTTTTTTTTTTATATAAATCAAATTGGATTTTTATTAAAAAAAAAAAAAAAAAAAATAAATATAGAGATTTATATTTCGTAGGGGGAGAAACTGATTCAAATGTGATTGAGAAAAGAATTATGTCTATAAGATACAAGTGGTTAAGTGCATTAACTCTTGCCTCATGTACGAAATAATTTTAAATATCGATGCACAAGTGTAGGGGGAGTATTTCAAAAGAATGAAACTCTCAAAGTGTTAAACGTTTTGATTCATATTAAACACTTTGATTGATTTTCAAATGGTTTTATGGTTTTGATTACTATACCCAACAACCAACTACATCACACCATTAATGAAGTCATAAGGTGGTTAAAGTTAGGTATTAGTTATACGATCCAACCAGAACCGAAGGGATCTACCCATGGACATTCCATAGTTAGATTAGAAGTCCTTAGGTATGATTTGGAGATGAATGAGAAAAGGGAATAATGTAGACTAAGACATGAGTTATCACCAAAAGAATCACAACATGGTGATAGTATTGACATCTTGGTAAACATTGAAGGGGTTGAAGAATGAAAAAGAAATGTAAGGATAAAGGGTGAAAAGAAAGAAGCTTCAATATACTTAGCATAAAACCGGGTCAATACATAATCTATCAGAATCAGAAAGATGATTTCTGGTATTGAAGATAGACATCATGGACCTAGTTATACAATGCACAAACCTTCCGAGCCATTCAAGTTTATCTCAAAAGACACTTGCCTCATTTGTCACGGAGATACACATAGTATCTATTGACATCTCACTCCGAGATTGTTGATATTGAAAAGGTGACAGTCAGCTCCAGCCTCCGATCAGTAAAACCAAAATGCACTAATCGAGTCTAGAGCCAAAAGAGATCAAATATAAATCTCATTAGGACACAAAGTCAAAATACACTTGGTGAACAACAATAAGTTCTCAAGTTATAACAAGATTCCTACGAACTATCTTTATGATCTTGCCAGAACATTCAGAGTGATGCTCTTACCATTCCATAGTGATGAATGGAAATCCTTCTAATGTTAACATCAAACAACACTGCGGTAGGTGACATGGGAAATCTTGTAAAATTTCAAACATGTGATAATTGGTAATCCATTGCGATCCAAGCTTATGATTTGACGAGAAACTCTAAAATCGTTGTTGCTTACTTCATAGTGTGTATCAATGATTCACCTATATTCGCCTGTTATCCTTACTTGTCTGGGAAACCGGATATATGAACAACTATGGAATATTTAAAAGCTTCGTTAGTGTCTACCAGAGTGTCAGTTAGAATAAACCACCAATTTTTGCTGAAAAACATGTCAAAGGAGATTCATTCATGAATCAAATCCTAATGATGCAGGTACAATATTCATACTTTAAAATGGTCCTCACGGAACCGGAGGTTAAAGTTACCAAAACTCGATGTGTGAACAAGACACTCGTCTATATCTGTTGCTTTATCGTTAACACTTTTAAATGCAGGTACTGACAATGACGTATAATGCGGATTATTGCAAAAGCAATAGAAGTTTTACAATCCTCCTAGGCAAAAATACTATCATTATAGTGTAGTATAGGCAAGACTCGGGGGATTGATCATTCTCTAGGGGAATAGTGAGGTAGGTTCGAATTGTATGTTACTAAGATCTAAAGGTTGAGGGAAGAGTATTTTTGTGATTTTATGTTTTTTAGAAAGCAAGTAAAATCTTAGGTTTTGAAGGGGGTTTTAAACTAAGCTAAAACTAATCTAAATCTAATCAAATTCATGAAGGAAAAGTAAAATTGGTGGCTATAAAACCTCAAAGGGTATGTATTATTGTAATTCTAATTGTGTTTTGTACATTAGATTGTATATGTATTTATACTAATACCATAGCTTACTGACTAAGCAACATAACATAACCTAATAGGAACAACCCTTCTGTACATTGGGTTGGTATTTAGTTTGTTCTAACAGCCCCGTAAGCTAAGGTCGGGCAATAACCTGTAGACTTATATATTAGAAAAAGGAAATCGAGGAGTTGGTAATGGCTTTGTAAAGATATCTGCAATTTGATTATGTGTAGATATATGTTGAACTCGAAGATCTCCTTGAGTAACCTTTTCCCGAACAAAGTGTAGTCTATTTCAATGTGTTTTGTACGCACACGGAAGATAGGGTTAGCTGACAAGTATGTTGCACCAAGATTGTCACACCATAGTATAGGAGTTGAAGATGAACGAATACCAAGCTCATAAAGAAGAGCTTGAAGCCATGTAAGCTCAACAACGGTGTCAGCAAGGGCTTTGTATCCAGCTTTTGAAGAGGAATGTGAAACCGTATGTTATTTACGAGCGGTCCAAGATATATGGTTTGAACCAAGATATATAGAAAATCCCCTTGTGGATCGTCGATCGTCTGAATCCCCTGCCCAGTCAGCATCTGATAAAGCTTCAAGAGAAGTATCAGGATTACCTTTCCATAGCACGTCAGTAAAAGCTTGAAGGGTAAAACAAAAGAATGACGTATGAGCATACCATGTTTAACCGTACCATAAAGATAACGTAAAATCCGTTTAACTGCAGACCAATGATTCTCAATCGAAGCATGAATATACTGACATACCTTGTTAACAAAAAAAGCTATGTCAGACCGAGATATGGTAACATATTGTAAAGAACCCACTACTTGTCGATATTCCATTGGATTAGAGAAAGCAGTACTGTCATCTAAATTGAGGTAACCATGGGAGAAGACACAGGCTTGCAGTTAGAAAGATCATCACTTTGTAATAGCTCCAAAATATACTTCTTTTGAGATAGAAGAATGCCGGACACATGAGGAACAATTTCAGTACCTAAGAAGTAGTTAAGTGGCCCAAGATCTTTTAATGCAAAAGCAAATCCAAGTTGACTAATTATATTATCGACTGTGCCCTTATTATTACCTGTAATGATATTGTCATCCACATATACCAGAATGTACAAAAGTGTGCGTCTAAGCGAATAAATAAACAAAGATGGACCTGTTTTGGAGCCTTTAAAACCGAGATTGAAGAGAGCCTTGAAGAGGAGCTCAAACCAAGCGCGCGGGGCTTGCTTTAAGCCTTTAAGGAATTATGAAGTAAACACACTTGTTTTGGTCGTTCTGGATCTATAAGCTGGAGGTTGTTTTATATAAATCCTCTCCTTAAGATTTTCATGAAGAAATGCATTGTGAACATCTAACTGGCGTAGTTGCCAGTTGTTAGTAACCACAAGTGATAAAATAGCTTGAATAGTTGTCAACTTGACAATCGAGCTAAATTTCTCATGAATATAAAGTCTAGTTGTTGCCAAAAAACAAACTTTTGGCAACAAATCTGCTTTTTAAAAAGTAATAGCACATTTGTGTCCCATTTTTACCTGTATTACCACTTACCATCAACACATTGGTGTTAGATGACGAGGTACTAAAGACCACATTCCATTTTTCATGAGAGACGTTCATACTCTTCTTTTATAGCTTGGCGCCACTCTAGAGAGTTGTTGGCAACGGTAAACAAGGTTGGTTTAGTGATGGTAGTAGGGAGGGCGGTAGCATGATTTATGGAAGGATTTTAGGTAACCCGTTGTTTGGGATTTTGACAAAGATTTGCATGACGTTGCCGAGTGATGAGAGGCGATGGTGGTGGTGTTGGTATCGATGTAGTTGATACGAGAGATGGTTCACCATTAGAAGACTCGAGAGAAGATATTAAGTAGTTAGACTCAAATGTGAAACTAATGATGGAGATGAAATCAGTGAGCATGGTGAAGATGGACTTAGATGGTCTGTAGTAGGAATTACATAAGGTGATTCCGAGGAGTGATAGGGAGATGTTTTTGAAGGGGGTGGGGAAGTTGTTTTAGGGATATCGAAGGGTATGCATTATTGTAATTGTAATTGTGTTTTACATTAGATTGTAATGTATTTATACTAATATCATAGCTTACTGACTAAGCAACCTAACATAACCTAATAGGTATTGCCCATCTATACAATTGGACCAGCCTATCTAGTTTGTTTTAACAATGGGAAATCTAATAGGTAAACAAACGTTCTCACTAAATCATGCACAACTCCCTAGTTGATTACTCCAATCTGTTGCCCGTCACCCTCGTTAGTGTAATGTGTAAGTATTCCCCTAATTCTAAAGTGAGTTGGTCAAGTTCGCTTTCTACGTGTGATGACATCAAATAATGTCTATTTTTAACTTCTTATATCCTATGTTATTAAACCATTTTGATTGTTATTGCAAAGAATGTTACTTAATCGTGTATATTTGTGGATTTTGTTGTATTTATGGAGTAATTGTGAAAGATAGCAAAAGGCGTACTCACTCTGGAGCTTACATGAAGATTATTGTTCCTAATTGTAGGTCAATGTATTGGATTGTTTAGGGCCTTTTGTAGACAATAGCTAACTTGAAAATTAATCCAATCAACTATATGAGAGACTATGTCTATGATTACTATGGTGTAATGTGAAATCTTTAACACAAGTACTAAGAAGAACACAATGTAAAACTTTGCTATTTGCTATTAATTTCTATTAGAATTCTATTTCAATCTCATACTAAACATTGTGCCGTAGGGTTCCTTTTATACACCAAGGAAACTTATTGGGTTCACAATAAGTTGAAGGATAATGCATATCCTTTCCTAAGCGTGTGAAAGGATAATGCATATCCTTTCCTAAAATATCTCTAAGATAACTATACAGTTACATAAACAGACTTAACTATATGAGACCAGTACTAACTATAGTACTGTCAAACTTAACTTAGTTCTGGCAGACTTAACTATGTCTACCAGACTTAACTCTATAACTACCAGACTTAAGTCTGTTTACAATAATTCCTAACAATCCTCCCTTAACTTGATCTTTACTTATAAACTTCAAGTTTCTTTGAGTATCTTCATTATGAGCTTCCTGGGGATTTTGTAAGCATTATCTTTGGAATTATTCTTGAACTGCAACATGATGATTTTCCTGTATAAACAGGTTCTTGACTTCTATTAGCAACTCTTGAAATCATCACTAAGGATATTTGCAGCATCAAATCTTTTAAACATCATGGCCAACACTTTCTAGCATTCATGTACAAACTTTCAGCAACAAATAGAAGCAAACATTGACATTTATGTACATCAGATCATAAAGTTTCAATCTATTCTCATCACTTCCAGGTGTGTTAACTCCTGAGAGAGGTGAATCATTAAAAATTTAAATGGATTTGATATCTCTTTACCAGTTAGCCATTAACTCTGGAGTAGCCAATGTTTGGTTTATAAACCATGGTACATTGATAACCATTTCAACTCTTAGTACATGAAACATGGTGAGTTGAATTACCATATGATTTTTAGCAAATCATCAGCTATCAACGGATTGATTATGCCTTTACCAAGTTACCGTTGCTCTTGGGCTAGCTAAATCATTTGGTGGAAAATCATGGATCATCACCCTGGTGGACTAGTAACCAGTTCAACTTTTGGAACGTGAATCATTGGTAAGTTGAGTACCATCTAGTTTTTGGTAAACTGTCAACCATATAAATGGATTTTCCATAGCCTTTACCACAAGCCATAACCTTGTGGGCTAGCCAACTCTTTACAAACACATATATGGTAAGTTGATAACCATACAGTTTTTGGTAAACTGTCAACCATTAACGGATTTGAGAAGTCTTTACCAAAGCCGTTTGCTTTAGACTAGCCAGTCCTTATGCCTATTAAGCATGGTGACCTGATGACCATTTATTGTGTGATGGTTAGCCAACACTCAAACCCTTCTCTCTTCCATTATAGTCTAGTTTCCTACTTACTCCAGCAATGATAAACATCATCATTTTCTAACACCTATTTGCGTTCTCAATCATCTTCATAATGTTTGTACACAAACATTCATTCATTTTTTTTTTTTTCCTTCCAGAAGCTTCATTTTTAGCATCACTTGGCAGGCATCTTTAGACTAAGGTTAAGTCCTATCTGATTGCATATTAAAGACATATAAATAAATGACTCCATAGTTAGGGACATATGTACTTCACACTTATTATTACCTCCAACTGATTATCTTTTGCTGTAGTTGGTAAGCGCCAATTGGCATCTTAATTGAGAAGGTGGTTCAAACTTAGTCCTGTAGTTCACTCCATAGTACTATGTCTTTAACATCTTTAGGCCTTTTTGTTAGTACTTCTGCATTACCAACCGGGATGGCTAATGAAGTTCCTCTAGTGTGAAGGCTTTGATGCATTCGCTCCAAAGCTCTTATAAACGGGTTATGAGGAATGGTGGGGGGTGGGGTTTTTGGAGGAGGGATAATGAGAGAGGGGAGTACTCCGAAGAAGTGGGGGTTGTTGTGAGAGTGCGTGAAAGAAGTCATTTATCAAATAATAAGCGCAAATGGAGCTGATACAGTTTAGATGAGCTTTTAGAGCTATGCTTAAAGAACTTACATGAGAGGATTTATTGAGCTTATACAGGTATGGTAATGCAGTAGTTTGGAACAAAATAGGCCTAAAGTTGTTTTTATGACAGTAGTACTATGGAGTGGATTCAGGACTATGTTTGAATCCACCTCTCAATAGAAGATCGCATTTTGGAGGATTCACACTAATGCTAAAGATATTCAGTTGGACTGGTAATTAGGATATTGTGTGGGATTTTAGTTAGTACATTTTTGTTTAACTTTGGAGGCATGTAGTATTTTATATGCTAGCAGGATAGGAAAGTTTACTTTGTATAATGATGCCCTGCCAGTGATGCTTAAATTGAAGCTTCTGGATGGAGAAAAATGAATGAAGTTTGTTAAAAAACTTTGAAGATGATTGAGAAGCAAATTGGAGTTAGAAAATGATGAATAAAACATTTTCTGTAGTAAATAAGTAAACAGAGGACTATAATTGAAAAGATATAAGGTTTAGATTGTTTGGCTAACCCATCACACAATAACCCCTCCCCCCGGTCATCCCCAGGGTCACCAAGCTTACATAGGCATTAAGGACTGGCTAGTAACTAACAATCAAACGGCTTTGGTTAAAGACTTCTCAAATCGTAATCGGTTGACAGTTTACCAAACGCTGTAGTGGTTACTCAACCTTCAACAAATATAATGTGTTTGTTAAAGAGTTGGCTAGCCCACAAGGTTATAGGACTGTTGTGGTAAAGCTATGGATGAAAAATCCATTCTTATATGGTTGACAGTTTTACCAATAAATAGATGGTACTAAATTACCAAAGATCCCATGTTCAAAAGGCTGAACTGGTTAACATAGTCCACACAGATTGGGTGATGTCATGATCGTCCACCAGAAGGATTGTAGCTAAGCCCAGAAGATGCCATAACGGTTACTAGGTAACTTGGCTTCAATTCAAATACGTTGATGAAGCTGAATGATTTGCTAAAAATCATTATTGGTATTTTCAACTCTACCTATGTGTCATTGTATAAGAGTTGAAATGGTTATCAATGTCCATGTTTTATTAAACCACAACAATTGTTAACTTCCAGACGTTAATGGGTTAACCTGGTAAAGAGATATCAAATCCATTTAAATTTTTATTCGATTCACCTCTCTCAGGAGTTAAAACACACTGGAAGTAGATCGAGAATAGACTGAACTACCCTTTATGATCTGAATGTACACTATAGACAGTTGCTGTCTATTTCTGTTAGCTGAGAAAGCTTATATACATGTAGCTATGATAAGTTGTTGGCCATGATGTTAAAAGATTGATGCTGCAAATATCCTTAGTGTATGATTTCAAAGAGTTGCTAATAGAAGATCACATGAACAATGTTAGATATACAGAAAATCATCACTGTTGCAGTTTCAAGGATTAATTCCAAGATAATTTCTATCCAAACATCCGCATGACCACCAGCTCATATATGAAGATACTCAAAGAATTTGAATTTCACAAGTAAAGATCAAGTTAGGGTGAGGGTATTGGTTAGGAATTATGTGTAATCAGACTTAAGTCTGGTATTTATAGAGTTATGTTGTTAGACCATAAAGTTAAGTTGCAGACTAAGTAAGTTTTTACTAGTACTATAGTAGTAATCTGGTCTCATATAGTTAAGTCTGTTTATGTAACTGCTATTATTATCTTAGAGATTATTTTAGAAAGGATGTCATTTATCCTTTCCCCCAACACGCTTAGGAAAGGTTAGCATATATCCACTTTCACACGTTTGTAAAGCCCCCATTAGGTTTTACATGTGTACCTTAAAAAGAAAATACGGGTTACAAAATTTGTTAGTATGAACTATTTGAAATTCATTTTAATAGAAATTAATAGCAAAAGTAGGCAAGTTTTACATTGTGTTCCTTTTCTTAGTACTTGTGTTACAGATATCACATTAGCACATAGTATTCATAGTCATTGTCTTAACTTAATAGTTGATTTGGATATTATCAAGTTTTAGTCTATTGTCTTACAAAAGTCTAAACAGGAATCCAAGAATTATTGGGGACCTACAATTAGACTCCAATATTATTCACATGTAATTGCCATCCACGAGGTACGCTTTGCTATCTTTCACCAATTACTCCATAATTACTCCATTTCTCAACATAATAAAGAGATTAAGTATAAAATCTTTGCATAATCTTCAAAATTGGTTAATAACATTTAGGTATAATTATGACTGTTATAAAATAGACATAATGTTGATGTCTATCACACGTAGAAAGCGAACGTTGACCCAACTAAACTTTTAGAATTAGGGGTAAATACATTACCACATTAACACTAACAGAGGGTGACCGGGGCAACATGATTGGAGTAAATCAAATAGGGAGTTTGTGCATTGATATTTGTGAGAAACGTTTGTTTACCTATTAGTATTTTCCCATTGTTAAAAAACAAACTAGATTGGCTGGTCCAATTATTTGTATACGTTATGGGGCAATTCTCTACTTAACGTTAATAGTTAGGGTGCTTAGTACTGTACGCTATGTTATTAGTTATATAATACTTTACAAATATAATGTATAAATACAATTACAATATACAATAAATGCATTTACCACTAGATTATCCCCTACAAACAACTTCCCAGCCCCCTCAAAACTTCTCCCTCATCACTCCTCGGAAGCTCACCTTATGTAATTCCTACTACAGACCATCTAAGAATCTTCACCATGATCAATGATTTCTTATACCCATCATTAGTTTCACAGTTTGAGTCTAACTTCTTAAAAAACTTCTCTCGAGTCTTATAATGCTTGATCCATCTCTCGTAATCAACTACATCGATTCTCAACACCACCAACCATCGCCTCTCATCACTCGAGCTGACGTAATGCAATCTTTGTCAAATCCAATACAACGGGTTACTTAAATCTTGCCATAAATATGTACCGCTACCTTCCTACTACCTATCTAGAAATCCCAACACATTGATTAACGTGCAACCAATCTCTTGGAGTGCGCCAAGGCTATAAAAGAAGAGTTTGACGCTCTCATGAAAAATGGAATGTGGTCTTTATACCTCGTGGCTCTTCTAAACACCATATGTTGTTGCTGCGTGAGTGGGTTAATACTAGGTTTTAAATTTGGGGACCAACTGAGTGGTGCTGAATTACTTGTTACTAAGAGCAACGGGATGTGTTGCAAAAAGGGTTGTTGGAAACAATCTAGGATATTGATTTTCATGAGAAATTTAGCTCGATTGTCAAGTGACAACTATTCATAGCTCATATTTTA
Organism: Tanacetum coccineum; assembly: GCA_026074375.1. Lineage (NCBI taxonomy): Eukaryota > Viridiplantae > Streptophyta > Magnoliopsida > Asterales > Asteraceae > Tanacetum > Tanacetum coccineum. Next base: position 20,814 of record BQNB010014591.1, read on the forward strand.
TCACTTGTGTGAGTTACTAACAACTGGGCACCTTACGCAAAGTTCAGTTGTCAACAATGATTTTCTTCATTCGATTAGAATCTTAAGGAGTGTGGTTTTCTATAAAAAAAACATCCTCCAGGCTTTATTGGATCCAGAACGAATCCAAAATCCTGTGTGTTTTAATTCATTAAGTCCCTTTATGCTTAAAGCAAGCCCGCTGCGCCTTGGTTGAGTCTCTCATCCTATAGGCTCTCGTCAATCTTCGTTATTAAAGGCTCCAAGACAGTCCATCTTTGTTTATTTATTAGCTTAGTACGCACACCTTTTGTACTTTACGTGGTATATGTGGATGAAATATTCAAATTACAGGTGAATAATAGGGCTAAAGTCTGATTAAGTATAATTAGTCACAAGCTTTGGATTTGCTTTGCATTCAAAAGATCATGGGTCCACTTTAACTACTTCTTCTCCCCACCACCCCCCGTATGTACTGAAAGTTTGGTTCCTCATGATGTCAGGGTGAGCGGGGTTTGTTTTTTTTATATTTCCGGCATTTCTTCTTATCTAAAATGAAAGTATATTTTGGTAGCTATTACATAAAGTGATGATATTTATAACTGCAAAGCTGAGTTTCTCCATGGCTTACCTCAATTTAGATGACAGTACTGCTTTCTCTAATCCAATGGGAATATAGACATGTATTGTGTTCTTTACAATACGGTTGACCCCATATCTCACGGTCTGGACAATAGCTTTTTTTGTTAACTAGGTATGTCAGGTATATTCATGCTTCGATTGAGTATACATTGGTCTCGCTAGTTTAAAGGATTTTACGTTATCTTTATGTACGGTTAGCCATAGTAATGCTCATACGTCTATTTCTTTTTCGTTTTTTACCTTCAAGCTTTCTACCTGACTAGTGCTATGGAAGATGGTAATCATGTACTTTCTCTTGAAGCTTTTATCAGATGCTTGATGCTGGGCATGGATTTCAGTACTGATCGATCGTTTCCATCAAAAGGGGGAGTTTCTATATATCTTGAGTTCTATAACCATATATCTTGGACTCGCGCTTTGTATAATAACACTACGTTTCACTTTCCTCTTTCAAGCAGTGGGATACATAAGCCTTAGCTGGAACACGTTGTTGAGCTTACAGCTCTTCAAGCTCTTCTTTATCGAGCGTGGTATTCGTTATCTTCAACTCCTTACTGTGGTGCTGACAATCGTGGTGCAACAATACTTTGTAAGCTAACCCTATCTTCCGTGTGCGTACAAAACACAATGGTAAATAGACTATCACATATATGTTCGAAAGGTTACTACATAAGGAGATCTGCGAGTTCAATTCTTTTGTAAATATTCTACGAACTATTCAAGGGCAGATATCTTTACAAAGCCATTACCAACTCCTCGATTCCTTTTTCTAATATTTAAGCTACAGGTTATTGCCCGTCCTTAGCTTACGGGGGCGTGTTAGAACAAACTAAATAGGCCAACCCAATTGTATAGATGGGTTGTTCCTATTAGGTTATGTTATGTTGCTTAGTCAGTAAGCTATGGTATTAGTATAAATACATATACAATCTAATGTACAAAACACAATTAGAATTACAATAATACATACCCTTTGAGGTTTTATAGCCACCAATTTTACTTTTCCTTCAGAATTTGATTAGATTTAGATTAGTTTTAGCTTAGTTTAAAACCCCCTTCAAAACCTAAGATTTTACTTGCTTTCTAAAAAACATAAAATCACAAAAATACTCTTCCCTCAACCTTTAGATTTTAGTAACATACAATTCGAACCTACCTCACTATTCCCCTAGAGAATGATCCAATACACCGAGTACTTGCCTATAAACACTCATAATTGATTAGGTAATTTGCATAGGGAGGATTGTGTAAAACTTCTATTGCTTTTGCAATAATCCGCATTATACGTCATTGTCAGTACCTGCATTTAAAAGTGTTAACGATAAAGCAACAGATATAGACGAGTGTCTTGTTCACACATCGAGTTTTGGTAACTTTAACCTCCGGTTCCGTGAGGACCATTTTAAAGTATGAATATTGTACCTGCATCATTAGGATTTGATTCATGAATGAATCTCCTTGACATGTTTTCCAGCTAAAAGTGTGGTTTATCTAGAGCTGACACGTCTGGAGACACTAACGAAGCTTTTAAATATTCCATAGTTGTTCATATATCCGGTTTCCCAGACATAGTTAGGATACTAGTCGAATTAGAGGTGAATCATTGATACACACTATGAAGTAAGCAACAACGATTTTAGAGTTTCTCGTCAAATCATAAGCTTGGATCGCAATGGATTACCAATTATCACATGTTTGAAATTTTACAAGATTTCCCATGTCACCTACCGCAGTGTTGTTTGATGTTAACATTAGAAGGATTTCCATTCATCACTATGGAATGGTAAGAGCATCACTCTGAATGTTCTGGCAAGATCATAAAGATAGTTCGTAGGAATCCTGTTATAACTTGAGAACTTATTGTTGTTCACCAAGTGTATTTTGACTTTGTGTCCTAATGAGATTTATATTTGATCTCTTTTGGCTCTAGACTCGATTAGTGCATTTTGGTTTTACTGATCTGGATGGCTGGAAGACTGACTGTCACCTTTTCATATCATAACGGAATCTCGGATATGTTGAGATAGTCAATAGATACTATGTGTATCTCCGTGACAAATGAGGCAAGTGTCTTTTGAGATAAACTTGAATGGCTCGGAAGGTTTGTGCATTGTATAACTAGGTCATGGATGTCTGATCTTCAATACAGAAATTCATCTTCTTCTTGATTCTGATACAGATTTATGTATTGACTCAGGTATTATTGCGTCTAAGTATATGGAGAGCTTTCTTTCTTTTCACCCTTTATCATAACTTTTCTTTTTTACATTCTTCAACCCCTTCAATGTTTACCAAGATGTCAATACTATCACCATGTTGTGATTCTTTTGGTGAATAAACTAATGTCATTAGTCTACTTTAGTTCCCTTTTTTCTTCATCTTCCAAATTCATAAATAAGGAATTACTTATTCTAACTTTGAAATGTTACATGGGTGGATCCCTTCTTAGGTTTCGTTGGATCAGCTTAGTAACATAATACCTAACTTTAACCACCTTATGACTTCATTAATGGTGTGATGTAGTTGGTTGTTGGGTATAGTAATCAAAACCATAAAACCATTTGAAAATCAATCAAAGTGTTTAATATGAATCAAAACGTTTAACACTTTGAGAGTTTCATTCTTTTGAAATACTCCCCCTACACTTGTGCATCGATATTTAAAATTATTTCGTACATGGAGGAAGAGTTAATTGCACTTAAAAATCTTGTATCTTATAGTCTCATTATTTCTTTTTCTCAGATATCATTTTTAATCAGTTTCTCCCCTACAGGGAAATAGTTAAAATCTTTAGTGAATTTTTTATAACCAATTGAATTAAAACTTGGACCATGAAAAATATTCATTGGGAGAAAAATTGATACCAAAATAGTTGCATGAATTATTTAACGTTTTTTTTGTAGCTCCTTCAATTCTACACAATTATGACACCATAATATTATAGTTATGTAAAAAACACAACATATCCCACAATAATTAAAAATAAAAATAAAAAACCCTCAAATATTAAAATAAATAAAATAAAATACATATCACAACTCTTCATTTACAATTTTCTACTATTTAAAAAAAAAAACTCCTTCAAATCAATAATCACTTCTATATGCTCACAAACCCAATCTCCCCACAAAATCCCTAACAAAACACAAATTAACATCACAAAAAATCCCATAAAACCAACCCCTCCAATACTCATACAAATATATACAACAACCACATTAAAACCCTAACCCCATCACAACCCCTCTAAACCCCAAATCCTTTAACATCTCATCATCTTCTATTATAAAAAATACTCAACCACATATCACTTCATTCACCTAATACTACAAATTCAACTACTCTAAATTAAACCGCTTTATTATAAACAACATACCATAAACACCAAAATCATACTCCAAAAAGACTTTATATACTTTACAAAATTATACTCAAACAATCGAAAATCTCAATAATATATATTCAATTTACATCTCTCTCTCGCACTCCTACCCATACCCACAGAATTCCGCGACAAAATTTATATTTATGTCTTTTTATCTTCATACTCCTCTCTCCACTCTTTTTATATAAAATCAACTCGCTCATCTCAGTTTCAAATAACTTCTCTTTACCTTAAAACCAATGTGTGTACACGAAACTCCCCTCCCGCAATCATACTAACACATAGAACCAGAGAGACTAATAGTCAATATAGTGTGTGTGTGTTTGTGTGTGTGTGTGGTGTTTCGGCTAATACATGGAGGCTTTGCGAGTGAAATATAGGATATTTATAGAGACTTGTCTAATGTATAGAAAGTGAATGTGTTAAATGTGAAAAGGTTATTTTGTAGAAAGTACGTTTTAGTCATAGTTGCATTTATGTTAAAAAGGTTTACCAAATATTTATTAGCTTAGGCTAATTGTGTATAAAACTTAATTTTTAAATTCATAAAAAAGATAATTATATAATAAAAAAAACCTTAAGAGATAGGATGTTTATTCGTGTTAGGCGGGGGGTTGTGGAGTGGAGAGAGTAGTGGAGAAGGAGAGGAGTGAGGGAGAGAGTGAGATTAAGAGCGAAGAGAGAGAGATTAGAGAAGAGAGAAGAAAGAGAGACCTCAGAAGGATGAGAGAAGGGTGAGGTGTGGGGTAGTCGCGCGCTCTGAGAGTAGATTTGTGGTGTGTGTGTGAGAGGTTGTGGTGTGTATATGTATGTTTTGTGTAAAGTCCCGTAAATATGTTCGCTTAATTGTGTTATCTTTTCGCTGCATCATTCTCGCTCTCACTTTCGCTTATAATGTTGTAAAGATAGATATTAGTCTGCTCTAATTTAGATATTTAGAGACTACTTCTAGATAGTGATTTAAATTAGATTGTTGATGAGATAATATAGTTAGATAGGATATAATGTATTATGTACAATCTATGAAAAATATTCTTGTAACTCTCTCAAGACAGTTAGTGCGCAAGTTTAGAAGAATCGTATAAATGTACACAATAACGTTATATTACCTAATGTCTGTTCTAGAGCTGCCAATGATAGCGCTTATCCTCCTCTTCCCATAGCCGTGTTCCTAACTAAGTCCTTTCACTTTCACAATTCAATGTATACACACACAATTAGTATGCATGGCATATTCATATAGGGTTCTTTAAACACAATCTGTAATTTAAAGATGTGTCTAAATCCCATGCTAGACGCGATCCTTGGTTTACATTAGGTCATATTCGGTGTAAATGGTTAGGGTTAGATCGCGTTAATTTATGATTTAGAGTTGAGCAGATTTTAGGTCTGTGTTCAACTGATGATATCTTGATGATAGAATGTGTTTTGATTTGTTCAAAGCCTATTATTGTAGTTCAAAGAGTATGTTTTCAAAATAATCGGCCTTGAATGATTTTGAGTTCTGGAAGTTGGTCAAACGTTGGTTACAAGAAAAGTTGTCAAAACAGTAAATACGGGTCAGAATTAGGTCATGTTTAGGAGGGTAAAACCCTAACTTAAAAGTGGAATTAAGGTTAGCCAATCTATCATTAGTAATTTCAAATGTATATAAGAAACACTAGAAGAATAGCTTATGATTTTTTGTCTAAGCTCTATGGTAATTAGGACATACTTTTTAGTGTGCATTCAGATCTGAATTGGGACAGTTTTGAAGTTTGATTTTATTTGGGATAGTTGCACATGTAATGGGAGCTTGGGAATCACAAGGTAGTTAGTAAACTCATAGATGAACTTAGATGATTTTTGGTTATATTTTATATATTGGTCCGGCTAAGTAAGGTTTTCTAAGAGAGTAAATATACAACTAAATTTTGATTTCTGAATAACTTTGTAGTTAACTAGTGTATGTGTTAATGAAGGTGGTTAAGATGGACATGGTGTCGGGTGTGACCCTTGTGTTAATACACCCATAGATTATCCATTCATATGTGTTACTGGTCTAGAGCTTTTAGTTAGGTCGAGTGTAAACCGTTATTTATTTATTTGTATAGTTACGTAATAGAAATTGGAAGCTGCGTTTTGAGCATTCAGGTGAGTTACATAGTCCCACTTTTTATTGCGTTTTAAACTTGGGATGGAAATGATGCAAGTGTTGAAATATGTTTTAAATTTTTGTGACTATGTGTTAGTTTAAATGGATGGACTATTATGTGACTGATATGCGTTATGTGCTACATGTTATGTGATATGATAATTGATGTATGTTGCCTAGTCAGGATGGTTACTGCGGGTATCCATGGCTGAGATAGAGGAAAGATTTGGTATGATCCAGTATCGTTGAGGTTGTCTGCTTAGTGATTTGTGTGGTTGATTGTGTAACATCCCCCAACAATGAGTCACAGCGGAAATATGTATGAGGGGTTACTTCTTAATACAACATCACAAGACTACAATGAGAACGCCTTTTAATTTGTGTCATTTGAAAAGTAATCTCGTTGATTTTCTTGAAATGATATTAGATTTATTCCCATTATTGCATCACAATTGAAAAAGCTTGAAAGCGATACAACGAGATTTGATCATTTGCATGTAAGTAGAAATTCATGGATGAAATCTTGTCAAATTTAGACTCCAATACACATCAAGTAAGCCAAGCATCTAATTCACCTGAGAAAAACATGCTTAAAAGTGTCAACATAAAGTTGGTAAGTTCATAGATTTTTGTAAGTATAAATGTAATTGTTTGAATCAAAAGATTTATTAAAGTATGCAGACATAATTCCTTAATAATAGTCACAAAATTGTACGTATGAATGTTGGACCGTAATTGTTCAAAGTATGCATGATAATTAAAACTATCACGAAATGTTTCAAGTATGTATTGCCTAATGAGTGATTACGATTACTCTAAGTTCATGAAACCGATGCACTATGTACCCATCGTAGGTGTCCCCTCCAAGAACACCCGGGCAGTAATGAAAACCATATGTACCCATCGCAGGTGTCCCTTGCAAGAACACCCAGGCAGAAATGAATATGTACCCTGCAGGTGTCCCCTCCAAGAACACATCGTAGCAGTTATGATATGTACCCATCTCAGGTGTTCACTCCAAGAACACATGGGAGATACTTGTAGTTAATCCGTCAATCCGTTAAGCTAATTCGTAATCATTTTAAAGTAAAGTATGTAATTTGTGACCAAAATGGAAGTATGTAATGTATTCCATAGGAGCTATGTAAATGAGTGTGTAACAAATTTGTAATCAAACCATGGAAATGCATTTGCAAACAAGATCGTTCTCACCCAAAATATATGTAAAACAAGTAATAAACATGGGCTATAAACCTCACCTCGATGTTGTAGAACGATTGGCGGGAATGCACATATTAAGCACAACACAAACGGAAACCGGAACGACTCGATCAAGAAGTTGCGGTTTATCTTAACGACTATGACCCACTAGCCTAGGATAATGTATTTGAGTTTTCCGATGGATGATTACATCAACGCGACACGTTGATAAAAGATTTAGATCTCAAGTTGTAATAGTTCGGTGGTTGGTTAAATAAAATAAATCGAAAAGTAAACGCAAAGCATGTAATATATTCTGTATATATTACATATGAAAAATTGAACAATTATATAATTCATATCATGAATTATATAACCAAGGCAAACAACCAAAAGCATAATTCAAAATGTATATAATACACAGCATGTATTATACATAGGGAAAGTATTATATAAGAGACGTAAGAAAAATAATTAAAACAACATAATTCGACATGTGTTTGGAAATCACCATATAAGTTACTAAAGAGTCCTTGTTATAAAAGTACCGCACGTTTTATAGTTGAGAAGTATGTAAACGATGTTTTCAAAGCTTTTACAAAAGTTACGACTTTATCTTCTAGTCGGGAATCATAAAATAATATTTTATAATTTAGTATTTCATTTTCTTGACGGGTTGTAGCTAAAATAGTTGTCTCCTTTGTAAAAGTATAGTTCTCGTTTGTTTGTCGGGTTATTATATAATAAAAAATTAATACTCTTAAACTATATAACCTTGTCCTTTTACCGAGTTTCTAAAATAATAGAAGCTTTAGTGAAACATCACTAAGTATAGAAATTTATATAAATTTCGACATATCCTTTTCGTATATACAACGTTCCCTATATTTTATAAAATCTAATGTTTTCACTTTCCAAACAACCGTGTTGCTAAAATTATCACGTTTCAATTTATATCTAACTAGACAAAATAATAAATAGCACATTTATTTAACCATTAAATCACCATTAGATTCGATTTTATATTTATAAAATCTTACGATATATTTATTAGCCGATTTATATAAACCAAACGCACCCTTGTGGTTAAATCTGTTAACCCAAACGCACCCTTTAGGTGTTTCTGTTAACCCAAACGCACCCTTGTAGTGAAACTGCTAACAAAAACGCTCCCTTATAGTGAAACTGCTAAACCAAACGCTCCCTTATAGTGGAACTGCTAAACCAAACGCTCCCTTATAATGGAACTGCTAAACCAAACGCTCCTTATGGTTTATCTGTTAACCCAAACGCACCCTTATAGCATTTATGCACAAGCAAACGCACCCTTTTGGTGTTTCTACACAGCCAAACGCACCCTATGCTAGTGTTTCTGTTAAACCAAACGCACCCTTGTGCAATTTCTAATACTAACGCGCCCTTGTGTAATTTCTAACAACCAAACGCACCCTATTTGTGGTGTACCCAAAAACAAATGCACCCTTTGTGGTTTTTATCAACACCAAACGCACCCTTATGTTGTGTTAACCACATAAACAAACACGCCCTTGTGGTGTGGTGGCTGCCAACCGAACGCACCCTTGGTGGTTCATCTAAAACCAAACGCACCCTTATGGCTGCAACTCAAACGCACCCGCTGGTGCTGACCACAAACCCAACGCACCCTTTGGTGTCTTTGAAACCAGACACACCCTCTCGGTGCTTTTAAAAAAACGAACGCACCCTCTCGTGGTATTTAAGAAAACCACACACACCCTTGGTGGTGTTTTCAAAGCCAACCAAAACGCTCCCTTTGTGGTGGTGGCTGGTGCGGTGGTGGTGGAGTGCGGGTTGTGGTGGTGTGGTGGCGTGATGGTGGTAGTAGCGGCGTGGAGGTGATGATGTGGTGGGGGTAGTGTTCGGTTGGTGGTGTGATTCGGAGATGGGGTTCGTGGTGGAGATGATGATGTAGCCACGGTGGAGGAGGGTGGTTGGCGTGGGGTGGGAGCGGGGCGACTGGCCGGAGATCGGCCGGAAGTTGGCCGGATATGGGGAGGAGCGAAACTGGAGGCTAGGGTTTCATAAGAAAATCTAAGAACCCTAATCATTTCATATATACACTTGAAAACATCTAAAAAAATGACAAGTGGATAAACTTTAGGGATTATTGTTGTAAATATTATCGGAGGGGGTCCTAAGTGTAACTTTGGTAAATATTGGTTCGGTACTCATTTAGGCTAGTTAACGGAATGATCAAAACACGAAACTTGGCCATTGCGTTCCAAATGATTTTTCTATGAAATTGAGTATTCACTCGACTATTATTGCATAAATGTTTTATAACATTTATTTAAATGTTTATTATTTATTTGTGTATCACGGATAAACTTTATCCGTAAAATAAACTTTAACTTAAATCTTTGCGTTTTTAATAAACGTTTGAAAATAAATGTTTGATAGAATGATTTATTAAATATTTTTATTTAATAAAAGTGATAATTAAATATAAATTTAATTATTTTTTATGTCAGTACGCGTTGCTTGCGGCTTTCAAAATTTTTCCAGTCTTTTTCTGCTTGTTTTCGGGTCTCGGGTAAAACTGAAAAGTTGTCCGGAATATCGTTTTACATCAAATTGCTTTAGAGTCCGAGTCGTGAAAACGTGATTTAGCGGGTCGTTTTTGATAAGTCAACTTAGGAATAACATATATCTTCTCGTTTTCAAGTCAAATAAGAAAAAAAAAATTGCACATGAGAGATATGTAATAATAAATATGATTTATTATTTAAATATGTTTCGAAAATTACTGGTTACGCGGTAATCGTTTTAATGTGACAATAAAAGAGCAAAAGTCAAAAAGTCAAGTCGGACCCGAAAAGTCAAAGGGTAAAATAGTCATTTAAAATTTCGAAAATTGCCGGTTGTTATAGATTGGATTGAATTGCATGTTAGCTTGTATGTTAGTTAGCATAAATGTCATGCGAAAGTATTGTTTTATAATCACAGTAATTCGGTTAATGATTTTGGAAAAGGATTGAATATGTGTGTCTGAAAACCTATGTTTCTCACCAACCATTGTGTTGACGTATAAGCATCATTTTTAGGTATTCAGCAGGATGAGATTAAAGTTAGGAAAAGTGGCTAGATGGACCGTAAAATTTATACATATAAATATGTTATTTATATTTTTTTTCTTTTCTTTAATTATTAATTAACTAATTATCTTCATTACCTTAAGTTTTCATAAAAACCTAAGCTAATTTGGGTAAACCTTTTTACATAAACGCAACTTACTAAAACTTCTAAAAACAACTTTTCATTTCACATTTTACTTTCTATATTTAGAAAGTTTGCTACAAACTTCCCTATTTCACTCACTTAACTTATCTCCAACATAAAACGTTTCCCATAAACGCTTAACACAAAATCATCCGACTATACGTAGCATTACATGCAATACGCCATACCTTTCCATTATCACTATACGCGAACAAATGGAATACTCAACACCAAACACAAACACACTCAAAATGAGATGATCATACACCTCAAAACGATATCATGCACCTATATAAACCACTTAGCACACATATATTATACATAGCACACAAGAAATCACACAAAATGAACTCTTAGCCATTTCTAAAGGTATCACTAACCTGGTTAAATCACGGATGTTACAGTATCCCCTCCTTGAGGAAATCTCATCCCGAGATTTAACTAGCAGGTTCAACAAATCGGTTCACGAACAACTGTGGATACTTAATCCTCATCTGGACTTCGTGTTCCCAAGTAAACTTAGGACCACGTTTTGAATTCCATCTAACTTTCACAAGTGCTATTTTCCTACGTTTTAACTTCTTAATTTCTTGATCCATAATCTCTATAGGTTCCTCGACAAAACAAAGTGTCTTGTCGACCTTGATCTCATCCAATGGCACATGCAAATTAGCATCCGCCAGACACTTCTTCAGATTTAACACATGAAAGGTGTCATGCACGCTACTCAACTCCTCAGATAACCTCAACTTATAAGCTACAAGGCCAATCCTTTCAAGGATCTCAAACGGATCTACATATCTTGGTGCTAACTTACCCTTCTTTCCAAAACGCATTACGCCCTTCCAAGGCGACACCATTAATAATACCCGATAACCCACCTCAAACTCCAACGGTTTACGTCTCTTATCCGCATAGCCTTTTTGACGATCTCTCACCGCTTTGAGCTTCTCCTTTATCAATACCACTTTATCTGTTATTTATAGCACTAACTCAAGTCTAATCAGACTACCCTCTCCAATCTCTGCCCATAACACAAGCAACCTACACTTCCTACCATACAAGGCCTCAAATGGAGCACACCGAATGCTCGAATGATAACTGTTGTTGTAAGAAAACTCGGCTAATGGTAGATGGACATCCTAACTACCACCAAAATCTATAACGCACGCCCTTAACATATCCTCCAAAGTCTGAATTGTACGCTCGCTTTGTCCATCCGTCTGAGGATGATAAGCAGTACTCAAGTCTAATCTTGTCCCTAACGCTCTCTGTACCGTTTGCCAAAAGTGTGAAGTAAATTGCCCATCTCAATCTGAAATAATCGACACGGGAACTCTATGACGTGCCACAATTTCATCAATATATAATCTTGCCAACTTCTCCGTACTAAAATCCTCATGAATTGCTAGGAAATGAGCCGATTTGGTAAGTCTGTCGACTATTACCCATATTGCGTCATGCCCACTTCTTGACCTAGGTAACTTGGTAATAAGATCCATAATGATCTTATCCCACTTCCATTCAGGTATCTCAGGTTGTTGTAATAAACCCGAAGGTCTTTGATGCTCAGCCCTCACTTTTGCACAAGTCAAACACTTACTAACGTAGATAGCAATATCTCTTTTCATTCCTGGCCACCAATAAATATCACGAAGGTCATGGTACATCTTATCCGCTCCCGGATGTACAGAGTACTTAGACTTATGAGCTTCGTTCAAAATTACCATTCTCACATCTCCTACTAAAGGAACCCATATCTTATCCATAAAATACAAACTCCCATCTTCCTTCCTTTCCATCTGTTGATCTAAACCATGTAGTTCTTTTGCAAGAACGTTCTCCTATTTGAACGCCTCGCTCTGGGCTGCCAATATCATATATTTCACTTGGGACTGAATGTTCATAGCCATTACTCGAACACGTCTAGGTTTCACCCGTTCCTTCCTACTTAACGCATCAGTCACCACATTTGCCTTACCAGGATGGTAGCGAATTTCACACCCATAATCACTAAACAGCTCGATCCACCTCCTTTGGCGCATATTTAACTCTTTTTGGTTAAAAATATGTTGAAGGCTCTTATGGTCCGTGTAGATGACACTCTTCGTGCCATACAAGTAATGCCTCTAAATCTTAAGAGCAAACACAAGAGCTCCCAACTCTTGGTCATGTGTTGTATAATTCTTCCTGTGAATCTTCAGTTGCCTCGATTCATAGGCGATTACCTTTCCTCTTTGCATGAGCATACAACCTAGTCCTTGATTCGATGCATCACAGTAAACTATAAACTCTTCAATTTCGTTTGGTAATGACAAGATAGGAGCATCACATAGATTATTCTTCAAGGTCTGAAATGCTTCTTCCTCTTTTTTGCCCCACTAATACTTTTGGTTTTTTTGAGTTAGCGAAGTAAGGGGTTTAGCAATCTTGGAGAAATTCGCGATGAAAAGCCTATAATAGCCAACTAATCCCAAAAACGATCGAACTTCTGACGGCATTGTAGGAGCTTTCCAATTCTTCACCGCCTCTATTTTACTTAGGTCCACGTGAATACCACTTTGGTTGACCACGTGTCCAAGGAAATGCACTTCATGTAGCCAAAACTCGCACTTAGAAAACTTCGCATACAACTTCTCCTTTCTTAGTAAATCCAACACCAACCTCAAGTGAACTTCATGCTCTTCCTTTGTCTTTGAGTAGATCAGAATGTCATCAATGAAGACGATGACAAACTTATCTAGATACGGTTTGCACACCCGGTTCATCAAGTCCATGAAGACTGCTGGTGCATTGTTTAACCCAAATGGCATTACCGTAAACTCAAAATGTCCATACCTCATTCGAAATGCGGTCTTTGGAATGTCATCTTCATGCGCACGTAGCTGATGATATCCTGACCGAAGGTCTATCTTAGAGAAATAATACGCTCCTTGCAGCTGATCAAATAAGTCATCGATCCTAGGGAGTGGATAATAGTTTTTAATAGTTATTTTGATCAGCTCCCTATAGTCGATACACATACGAAATGATCCATCTTTCTTCTTCATGAATAACACTGGTGCTCCCCACGGTGAATGGCTAGGTCATATGAAACCCTTGTCTTGCAACTCTTGAAGTTGCTCGGACAATTCCTGCATTTATGAGGGTGCCAAACGATATGGAGACTTCGCGACCAGCGTCGCTCCAGGAATAAGTCTATACGAAACTCAACTTGTCGCTGCGGTGGTATCCCCGACAAGTCTTCCGAAAACACATCAGTAAAATCTTGTACCACGAGTAAATCACTTATCCTAGGTACATCTACCTTAGCGTTCATTAGGGCTTTAGCGGCTTTCCAAATACGTTCCCCATGAACTCGAAGTATCCCACCCTCTTTTATCGGTATCTCTACTACCTTCTCATGACACACTATAACAACATTATTCTTGGATAACCAGTCCATCCCCACAATCATATCAAAACTTCCATGACCCAAAGGTATCAAATCTATAGTGAACAAGGAATTTCCTAGTTCTAGTTTGCAATCACGAATAATCCTATCAACTTCTACACTCTTACCATCAGCTATTTCTATCACATAACCAGGGTTTACAATACAAGGTTCCACATTTAGTAAAGGCGCAAACTTAGTAGAGATAAAACTAAAATCAGCTCCAGAATAAAAAAGAACAGTAGCAAACTGATTGTTTAAAGAAAATGTACCCGTCACAACTTTGAGATCTTGAAGAGCCTCTACTGCATTCCCATTAAATTCCTTTCCTCTTGCTTGGTTCTCATTGTTTCAGGTGTTCCTGTTTCCCTCCAAAGCCAACGGGTTCCTTGCCTGTCCAGTTTCTTGTTTCCACTTGGGGCAATCATAGCGAAGATGGTCAAGACTCCCACATTCATATTATGCCCTCTGATTCCGCCCCATCTTCACCACATTCATAGGCGCCACTCGCCTAATCGGTGCCCAACACTGTCTCGCAAAATGACCCAGTTTTTGGCAATTATAGCACAGCTTACAAGGTGCATTCTCTGGGTGGAAAGTATAACACTTAGCACACTTAGGGTAGGTGTTCACATTGTCGTTCTTGGGAGGAACTGTCGCCATAAACCCTGATCCAATCTTAGATTTCTTGTTGTCTTTCCAGGTACTCCTTTGCTTACTTGATTCCTCCATCTCTTTCCTCTTATCATTTCCCTTAGTCAATGTCCCATAACAGATAGCCTCGTTAGTGAGTATTCCAGCCGTCAAGATAGCACTTTGAATAGTAGTTGGCTAGGTCGCCCGAAGCATATCACGGATTTGAGGTGCCAACCCATGGATGTACCTCTTGATACGCGAAGATTTAGGAGTAACCAAGTAAGGAACTAGTTTGGCCAGTTCATGGAACCTGTCAGTGTAGGCGACATAATTGGCTCCTACCATAGTGTGGTTCCAAAACTCATTCTCTAGTTTCTCCATCTCATTACTTGGACAGAACTCCTCCACAAACAACGCCTTAAAATCATTCCAACTCATACCAATTGCAGCTTCCCGACCTCTCGCTTGGACTTGTGTGTTCCACCTAGTCAAAGCTTTATTCACAAAACAACTAGCAGCATACCTCACTCTCTAGTTCGCAGTACAACCACTATTATCAAACATCGACTCCATCTTTTCTATCCAATGGGTGAGTGCTACTGCACCACCCTTTCCATCAAACTCCTTAGGGTTACAAGCAGTGAAAGTCTTGTAGGAACATCCATTGTTCCCACCATTTCCATTTTCTCTATTCGCATTATTCACATTAGCAGTCACTTGAGTAATGATATGAGGAAGGATATTCTGCAGCTGCTGCGCAATTATTGTAGCAATGTCAGGATTCGGTTCTGGGCTCGATTCCGGGGTTGGGTTTTGATGCGTAGTTCGAACCATGTTTCTATAAAGGAAAGGAATAATATACATTAAACGGGAGAAGACGAATTTTGATCCTATACTTCTATGATAGTACATATATATACATACTACTATCATAATACTATACATCAATGTGTCAACACTAATCAGTGTAATCATACTTGCAAGTCCACTTGTGCTGGAGCGCATAAATAATTATGTTGGCCACCATAATTATTGAGGCTCCCTAGCACAAACGTACTCCTCCTATGACGACACTTCTTAGTTTAACACAACATTCACATACGATTCATTTAATCACATAACCGCACATAAGGAACAATTTCAACTATAACTCCATCCGTTTCATAAAATACTAATTCAATATTCAAAACACCAAATCCAATATTCGAAAATAACAATTCCTAAAACATGGTTCCGACTAAAGACCAACAAACAAACTTAAAATGGATGACAACGCCCTCCTTGGTTGTCACCGTTGTCTTCCATTCCATGACTGACTCTCCCTTAACCTCCTTTATGGTCATCTTCTCTTCGATATGGCATGGGTAAAGGCCAATTGGAACTCGGGTCCTACGACTTGTTCTCTTCATCCTAAGTCCTGTCTCTAGCTCAATGAAACTCCTACGCCCGGTTGCAAAGACGGTTCCCCAACGGAACTTCTTATGGAAACGGGAAGGCATAGCTAACTAATGACGAGGCAATACGCACTAAATCAGCTATGGGTAGGCAACAAAACTAAGACGATAACTTAACAAAAAGGAAATATGAATGCTAGGCAAAATAGAGGGGAAGCATAGCAGTTATAAAAATAAATACTTAAGCCCTAAATGCATCTACATGAGGGACCCCTAGGTTATAGTCTAGGCTCAATCACCTACTTCTCTATAACCAAAGGCTCTGATACCAATCTGTCACACCCCGCCAAGGCGAAGACGCGAGGCGCGACGAGAATGGGAAATCATCACAACACTTTGGCGTCTATAAGATAAACTAAACATGCATAAAATACAAGGTATAGAAACACAGTGTCATAAAAATACCCAAACAGATCAAAAAAATCCAAAACACGTCTGACATTGAAATAAAGGCAATTCACGTCAATGTCATGACATGCAAACATTCATACTTCCTAACGAAATCTAGATAACTAAACTTCGCCAGCTGCCTACGGTCCATCTAGCCACTTTTCCTAACTTTAACTTCATCTTGCTGAATACCTGAAAATGATGCTTATACGTCAACACAATGGTTGGTGAGAAACATAGGTTTTCAGACACACATATTCAATCCTTTTCCGAAATCATTAACCGAATTATTGTGATTATAAAACAATACTTTCGCATGACAATTATGCTAACTAACATACAAGCTAACATGCAATTCAATCCAATCAACCACACAAACACCAAGCAGACGACCTATCTCGCTCTTGGATCATACCAAATCCTTTTCCCTCTAGCTCAGGCCATGGATACCCGCAAGTAACCCTCTTGACTAGGCAACAATGCATCATTATCATATCACATAACATGTAACACATAACGCATATCAATCACATAATAGTCCATGCATTTACACTAATACATAATCACAGCAATTTAAAACTCATTTCAACACTTGCATCAGTTCCATCCCAAGTTTAAAACGCAATAAAAAGTGGGACTATGTAACTCACCTGAATTACTCAAACGCAGCTTCTAATTCCTATCACACACTAAACAAGATAAATAAACAACGATTACACACAACCCATGCTAAAAGCCTAGTCCATGTAACACCCATATGAGGAATTATAAAGGGGTTAGATTAACATCATGGTTACTCCCGACACAATGCCCAACCTAACCAGCTCAATAACACTTACACAATGTTAACTACAAATTTTATTCAGAAATGCAGATTTTAGTGTATCTTTACTAACTTAAAAACCTTACGATCTGACCTCTCATAAAAAATCCCAAAAATAACCTAAGTTCAATTTTATGAGTTTTACTAACTACTAAGTGATTCATAATCCTACCTCATACATGTGCAACTATCCTAAATAAAATCCAAACATCAAAACTTCCCAATTCGAAGCTAAATGCACATCTAAAATGTATGGCCCTAATACATAACTTAGACACACGACGAAATCAGAAGCTAACCTTCTAAGGTTCTTTTATAACATATTGAACCAAAAAATAAATGTAGATTGGCTAATCCTTAATTACACTTTTAAATTAGGGTTTTACCCTCCTAAACATGACCTAATTCTGACCCGTATTCACTGTTTTGACACATTTTATTGTAACCACATTTTAACCAACTCCACAACTCAAAATCATTCGAAGCCAGACTTTTTGAAAAAAATTAGGACTATTTGTAACTACAATTTAATGCTCTTAATCATACAAACAAAACATGTTTCTATCATCCAAATATCATTAGTTGAACACAGACCTAAAATCTGCTCAACTCTAAATCATGTTCTAACGCAACCCTAACATACGACATGCATGATCATAACCCTAAACTAACCCTAATCATTATACCATCGATTAACTTCAAATATAAACTGTATTTTATGTAAAACGCTAGATCCATCACAATTATTTAGTTACATTATTTTAGAAAAGATAAACAAAAAGCTTACTTGAAAACATACCTAAACCTTTACTTGATCACATACCCTTGAACTCTTGATAAAAAAAATTATTTTTATTCGTCTCTTATTTTGGGGTGGCTACGACCGTACACAGTAAAAACAAATGGAGACAGAAAAAGTGTTTAGGGTTTTCCTTGATTTTGTATTTATATTACTTAGAATCCTTGTTGTAGTCAAATTACTTTCCTTTTTTTTCTTTTACCACAAACGGACCTGAGATAAACACCCCAATATTATGTTTTTATATTTTTTTTTAATTATTAATATTTACATAATGTACCCTCTAATTTGTTATTTTTAATAAAAATCTCTTTATAATATTAAGAAAAAACCTTATTCCATTTAACTAAATTTAAATGCCTCACAAATAAAATTCATTTCACATTTCACTTTCTATTTTAGAAAGTCTACTATAAATATTTAAATTTCACTCACTTCACTGCTTTCCAACATGATACATTTCCTATAAACGCTTAACACAAAATCATCCAACTATTAACATAGCATTGCATGCAATACACAATTCCTTTCCATTATCAACTAAACGTGAACGAAATAAATGGAAACTCCATCCAACAAACATAAACGCACTCAAAATGAGATATAATTTACCTCAAAAGATGATCATAAACACCTATTATAAATCACGTAGCAACACATATATAACAACAAGCACACAAGAATTCAGTACAAAATAGAACTTTTAGAGCCATATTCTAAAGGTATCACTAACCTGATTAAAATCAACGATGTCACACGCACAATAGTATTGATCAGTCCTTCATAACCTTTTCTGCCATCTCCTGGCTGCCCTTGTGAGTGTAATAGAAAACACTCTAAGCATTTTTGCGTTATGAGTGACGCCAGGAAAAAGATCTGTGATCTCCAACACTCTTCGCGTCTTAGTTCCTTCATAAACTAGCTATTGATCTCGAATTCGACGTCATTGCCAATCTCGGGTTTTACCACACCCGGTCTAATGTTATCTTGAATCAAAGCCAGGTATTGTTCCATAGTGAGCGTGCTGATATCCACATCATCTCCCATATCTAAAAATTAACAACAAAAACAAGTAGAATATACTCAAAAAGGAAAACTAAATTAACAAGAAGTCGAAAAGTGCTGAAATAACAACAAAATATATATAAAATTTCAAATTACAACTAATTTTAGCTCTTCGTCAACGGTGCCAAAAACTTGATGCGTAAATTGTTTTGAATAATTTATTGCTAGTTTTAAATTTATAAAACTCATCTACCGATGTCTACACGCACTAACGGGAAGAGAACATGGTCGTATGTAGTGTAGGACTTGGTAAATCTGAGGTCGTCCCAAGAGCTAAGTTGTATTAGTTTTAATTTAAAATGTGTCACAGGTTTGAAAATGGTTTTGAATTGATTTGAAATCTTGACAGGAAAATAAATGCGAGAAGTAAATAAAATGAGAACAGTCAGGGAGAAAGCCGTGCTAACCTAGTTATTTCATTACTAATGCTATGACATGTTTCCTTGTGCAATGTCTAGATATTGATTTATTAGTGGTTCTTATATCAACAGACCCGAATTGGCATTTGAAGTCTGTCCTATACTTCTTGCGATCCCAATTCCCTGAAAGTCACGAAGGTAGGGAGTCCAAGTTGTAGTGATTAAACCCCAACTATCCTTAAGACCTGTCTATAACCTAGATAGATTATAAACCCCCTCTGAAAGAGTTCCTAAGCTTTTTAAGTATTTAATGTGATAAAGACGGTAATTTGGTTAATTACTACACTAAGGATAGATGCCAACTTATCCTAGTATCATGCTGATCCTAAGTTCAACATGTCCGCCTAATAAGAAAACTAACAGGATCTAAACCATCCTTAATACTACCAAAACTCAAGGATCAATGACAAGAAATAAGGATATCTAATTCAAACAATAAATAAACAAGAAACAATCATAACATAAGTAAATTCATAACTAGGCCAGCACTAGAAATGCTTAGCCACTCATAGCAACAACGCAGTAAGAAAATGAAAGAGATCTTGAATTGAAACATCATAATTCTTACAGGATGAGTTTATGAATGATTAATACAAAAAGTAAGTAAAGTGATTTCTCCCTTAGACTAGTGGTAGAATTCTTTGACCTAATTAGGCTTGTGTCGCCCCTTGGTATTCTAGTGGAAGGGTTGATGTTAAATGTGCAGAATGAGGGCTCTATTTATAGTTTTCGATTTGGTTACGGCGTAATTGGTGAGTTGTGTTACGGCGTAACCATGCTGATGTGGGATTCCATGATATAGGCTTAATATGTGTTACGACGTAACTGTAGAGTCCAATTACACCGTAAATGTGACTAGGATGAGCACCATTCTTCAACGTGACAGGTTACGGTGTAATTGTGATGAAGCAATTACGCTGTAACTATGGTGATGACCATTCTTGCTTTAATTGGGTTACGGCGTAACTCTGATGGGGTAGTTACGCCGTAACTGGCCTTAAGAACCTTTATTTGCTTGTTTTCCATGTCCAATTCCTGTGACACTTATTCCAATGCTCGAATTCTTCCTGTAAACAAAATATGAAGTGATTAAGTATCATTTTCAGGCATTTAGACAATAATTACAAGCATTTTGATAGGGATTTTTATACTAAAAAGTATTAACTATTTGATGCTATCAAAGGCTAAAAGGGGTAAAAATGTAACATGGGAAAAAGTGAAAGAATAATGGTCGATAAATGTAAAGTATGAAAAAGATTGAAAGTCAAAGTGTGTAATAGTAGTTGTAGTGTTATGTCAGAAGTGTATAAGTAGGATGATTCATAATATCCTTATTTAAATGAATCGGGATGCCATTTCATTTAAATAAAGAAGTTGTAAATCGCCGAACCATAAGTTTAGAGTTTAGTATTTACATGAATCAGGATTGCTGTCTCTATTAAAAAATAATTGAGGATAAGTATTATGGATCCCCCGGCATGGCTTATAACGTTAGAGAAAAAATGAGGATTTTAAAATCGAGTTTTAACCCTAGGAAGTAAAATCAGATAAAAGATAATTATGAACTTGAGGCCTTATGCGAATTTAAGTGTTAGGTGTCTAGAGTATAGATTTATGTGTATATGTTGAATGGATGTTTTAGTATGCCTTATGGCAATACGTGGAAATAAGTAATGACCATGGTGGTCGATAAGCTTTTGTTAGCGGTCCTATGTGTAATGTGTTAGCCTGTGTTGACTTGTGAAAGTCAAAATAATTTATGTTTTCACCAAGTGACCTATGATCCTTGGTGGAAACCCCTTAGAAAGAAGTAGAGGATAATGAAAGGATAATGAAATGGCTAAGGTAAATATGGAAGTGATAACTATTGTTTGACTTATGTAAACTTGAATTAGTGTAATTTCCTCAAGCGACATATAGTCCTTGATTGAAATTTTAGGATAAAGTGACTAAAAGCGTGTAGTAATAGTAAAGGAGTTATTTGAATGATTAGTTGACCATAGGAAGATATGTCTCGGATGACATATCAACCTTAATAAGAGTCATAATGTTATAGGATTATGGATGTTATAAAATGGTTTAAGGCTTTGTGTTGTGTTATAGTATGTCTGAAAATTGCGAGATCACATAGATCTTTGCAATCAAGCAAAAGAATGAGGGAAAGTGTATGAATGGAAGATATGTGACCAAGTTATGATTAGTAATAGACATGAGATTCCAGGGATGAAATCTAAATAAGGGGGTAGAATTGTAACACCCAAAACCCGGGAGGAGGGACCCTAGATGAAATTGTATAAGTCTTTAGGGTTTGACATGGATATACGTGGTTTTGTGTTAAAATGATGTATGTAGGAGAAGGTCTGGTGTAGGTCTGATATGGCGTATTGAGTGGCATCAATACGACATATTTAATGTGCTAAGAGACTTAAGCATTTGTTTGTCAAAACCAATACGGCGTATTGGATAAGGGTGAATACGAAGTATTGATATAAGAGTGGATATGGCATATCCGGGTTAATGAATATGGAGTATTGGTAGTCTGGCAAGGATACGACATATCCATGGGTATGGATATGGTGTATCGGTTAAGTCGGCCAAAGGAAATGACTAAACTACCCTTTTTGCTAAGTCACCACCTCATTTAGTATATCCCAGTTTCTAGACATTTCCAGAATTAATTCTTTGTGTGTTATGGTTCGAGTTTAAAGAGAGAGAAAGAAAGAAGATGATGTCTTTAAGATCGAATGGTGATGAGATTATGGTGATATTCAAGTAGATTGTTCCTAGCAATGATTAATAGCAGGTAAGTAAGTTAATCGGTAGCTAATTGGTGAATTAAGAATTTGGGTTCATGAACCCTAATTTGGGATAAATGGGCAAATAATTGTTTTAAGTTAATTAAATGGGTTATAATAAATATAAGGCTTATTATATGGTTTTTAAGCTGGCTAATCATTGGTTAATTATCATATAATCAACATATGATTATATGACAAATTTTAGAATTAAGAAGTGAGCTAATGATTGTATTAACCATGGTTTTAATATCTCTATTATGTGTTGTAAGTATTATAGTTGTATGTTATTATGATTTTGACTTAGGATGCTAATAAGGAAGTTGATAATGTTTATGGATGCTTGGTAGCTTAGCTTGGATGCTAAGGTAAGTGACTACGGTTATTATATGTTAATATGAAGATTTGCATATTATGTGATATTGAATGAAGGTACTAGGTTTTATTATAGTTGCTTAGGAATATTTGGATTAAGGAGACTTGATTAGTGAATGGTTTAGTGTTAGCCATGAATTAAAAGTACTAAGGTATGCATTTATGATTCTATATGTTATATGTGATTATGAAGTATGTTAATGTTCATGTTGCATACGTGTGGATTAAGTATTAATCATGTACTAACCTATCTACTTACTAAGCGTTATCGCTTACTCGTTATAGATGTTAATGTTTTGTAGATGCTCATGGTGTAGGAAATGCTTGGAATAAGCTAGGTAGTTGGAAGAGCGGATTAGAATATTATGTTTTGTACATTAGGGGCTTAATATAGAGTACCAAGATCGTTGATAATGTACTCCCGTGAGTTCTTTTAATGGGTCGAATGTATATTGGTTAATGTTTCATATATTCGTGTCAAAGTATTTGGAATGTATTAGTAATGGTTTAAAAGTGTTTATGTCGATTAAGGATGTTTGGGTCAAAGTATGTTTTTTTACCTATTTTGGATTCAAGCGGGTTGAGTGTCAATTGAATGTCTAAGTTGTCTATGATTAAAGATGTTTAATGATTTTTATGGTAGTAAATAAGTTTATTCATGTAGTATAAAGGGGTGTTTGGATAAATGTCTAAATGTGCGCATTTTAGAGTAAACGAGTCATGTGCCATGTATCATGTTAATGTAAAGTTTTATTTTAGTCTTTAGTATTCAATGTATGTTTGGGTTCTTAGTATTTGGTTTGGATCAAAAAGGTTGTGTGTAAGTGTTGAGCTTTCCTGCATAATGTTTCTGCAAGTTTTGGGGTCTGATGGTCAAATACGACCTATCCAAGTTGTGGATAGATGAAATCACGTTTATACATGTTTTATTATAAGAAAAACTCACATTTATGCTTAAAAAATAACAATATTTCGGTTTTATTGCAAATATCACGTCAATTTGTTATTTTATTTTCAAGGTACTGTTCGAGAATTATCGGAATAAGTGACAAGTATTGAAGATTAGTAAAAATTTGAAGAAACGAGGATTAAGGTAGAAGCCCAAATTTAGCCTAGCTAAAGAATAAAAGGATTCAAGCTGCAGAGAGGAATAAAAGCATTCCGAAACAACATCTTAAACTAAGACTGCCATTGGTCTAGTGGTAGACACTAACTTTTGGAACGGAGTGGCGCGAGTTCAAGCCTTGCCAAAGCCTGTTTTTATTATACTCACTATGCCACGTGTTTCCTTTAGACTGGCTGCACTATTACTTCTCATTATAAAAGCTGCACAAGAAATTCCTCGAGCGACCTAATAAGCCTATTTTTATTATACTCACTATGCCACGTGTTTCCTTTAGATTGGCTGCACTATTACTTCTCATTATAAAAGCTGCACAAGAAATTCCTCGGAGCGACCTAATAAAATATTATTAAAAGTAAACTACATTTTTGTTCCACGTGGTTTACCGGGTATAACACTTTTTATCCATTTTTCAAAAATCTTATGGATCCACACCAATACCCGACAACCCGTTTCACTTTTGGTTCATTCTCTCGTTGACCGTTAGTTTGACCAGTTAACAGATCCGAAATGACTAAAATACCCTCCACTTCATTATTTTCTTTAAAAAATGGACTGAAAGTGAAAGCCCCGACAAAACATGAAGACTAAAAATTTTAATTTTTTTTAATGTATTTTTTTTTAATTTTTTTTATTATTACTATTATTAACAAAAATATATAAAAACGTAACGTAACATATGAATCAGTTCAGTTATCTATTATTATTACTATTATTAACATAAATATATAAAAACGTAACGTAACATATGAATCGGTTCGATTAGTTCTGTTTTTTTTTTATTATTACTATTATTAACACAAATATATAAAAACATAACGTACCGAACTAACCGAACCAATTCATATGTTACGTTACGTTTTTATATATTTGTGTTAATAATAGTAATAATAATAAAAAATAACCGAACTAACCGAACCGATTCATATGTTACGTTACGTTTTTATATATTTGTGTTAATAATAGTAATAATAATAAAAATTCAAAAAAAAGTTTAAAAAAATGTAATAATAAAAAAAAATAAAAAAATAAAAACTTTTTGAATTTTTGGACTAAAAGTGAAAAACGCACTAAAACGCCAGGACAAAAAATGCAGTTAACTCTTCATAATAATATAATAGATGAAAAAAACCAAAAACCCCTCTTAATTAACGGTCAAATATAGGTCAACTAACGGCATTAGTAAATTTGGACTAAAAGTGAAACGGGTTGTCGGGTATTGGTGTGGATCCGTAAGATTTTTGAAAAATAGACCAAAAGTGTTATACCCGGTAAACCACGTGGACCAAAAATATAGTTTACTCTATTATTAATTATACTTTGAAAATACACTTTGTGTAAGTGTACCTTACTAGCTACGAGGCATGCAGACCCGTGCGATGCACACGGCTTGTGTCAAAAAATTTTCTCATGTGGTTGCTTGCATAATGATTTTGTTAGAATGTTGATGCGTTAGTCTGATTGTGTATACTTTGGGAATTGGCCGTGTAATGTTTAGATGCGTTGTTGAACATGCAAACCCGTGCGATGCACACGGGTTGTATCTAAGTGTTTATTGCATAATGATTCAGGCTACTTCAAAATAAGCCTTAAGAAAAGAATAGTAATAATTAAGTGATTTTTTAAATTTTTTCTCGTGAAATACATGTTGGACCAATGTCAAATAATATTTACATATCTACAATTCTACATCTTTATATATATGCTACGCACCACTCGTAGTTTGCTCAAAGTAAACGAATAGACAAACAATAAAATACAATACAATAATAAAAAACAGAAAGATGATTTGGAAAGAGACGTGACCAGGGAAGAGGTGAAGAGGGCTGTTTGGGATTGTGGGACGGATAAGTCTCCCGGTCCGGACGGTTTCACTTTTGGTTTTATTCGCAAATTCTGGGATTGTATTGAGGCGGATGTCATTGAGGCTGTCATGTATTTCTTCTCTTGCGGTGATGTTCCTAAAGGTAGTCATTCTTCTTTTATTGCTTTAATTCCGAAGGTTCCGGGCGCTAACATGGTAAAAGATTTCAGGCCGATTAGTTTGATTGGCTGTATTCATAAAATCATAGGTAAAATTATGGCAAACCGTCTCGTCGGGGTGCTTGGGGATATCGTCAGTGAGGAGCAATCGGCTTTCATTGCGAACCGGCAAATTCTTGATGGCCCGTTTATTCTAAATGAGGTTATGCATTGGTGTAAGGCGAAAAAGAAACAAGCCTTAATTTTTAAGGTTGATTTTGAGAAAGCGTATGATTCGGTTAGATGGGATTTTTTGGACGAGGTTTTGGATAAGTTTGGGTTTGGCAATAAGTGGCGCAGGTGGGTTCAAAACAGCTTAAATTCTTCGAGAGGATCTATTCTTGTTAATGGAAGCCCGACGGTGGAATTTCAATTTTATAAAGGTTTGAAACAGGGGGACCCGCTATCACCTTTTCTATTTATTCTTATTATGGAGAGTCTTCATCTTTCTTTCCAACGTGTGGTTGAAGCTGGTATGTTTTCGGGTATTTCTCTCAGCTCGACACTTACTTTGTCTCATATGTTTTACGCGGATGATGCGATTTTCATTGGCAATTGGAAGGAGGGTAATATTGATGTTC
The DNA here is from genome assembly GCA_026074375.1 of Tanacetum coccineum. Taxonomy (NCBI): domain Eukaryota; kingdom Viridiplantae; phylum Streptophyta; class Magnoliopsida; order Asterales; family Asteraceae; genus Tanacetum; species Tanacetum coccineum. The sequence goes on from BQNB010014591.1 coordinate 47,345, forward strand.
TTGTCAACGTGTTAGAATGCTTTCATCAAGTTTCTGGTTTAAGGATAAATATGTGTAAAAGTAAGATTCTGGGGATTCATGTGGCGGATGTTCTGGTCAAGCAAGCGGCTGCTAAACTTGGTTGCCTTGTTCTTAATACTCCGTTTGTCTATCTTGGTACGAAAGTTGGAGCTAAGATGTCGAGGGTGAACGAGTGGAACGAGGTTGTTGAAAAGGTAAAAAATAGGTTATCGAAATGGAAAGTAAAGGCGTTATCCATTGGTGGTAGATTAACGTTACTTAAATCGGTCCTTGGGTCGATTCCAATATTTTACATGTCTATTTACAAAGCGCCCTCTAGGGTTCTTAAAATTCTGGAATCCATTCGTAACCAGTTTTTTAACGGAAATGATTCGTGTAGTAAGAAAGCGGCCTGGATCAAATGGAGTAGTGTGCTGGCGGACAAATCCAAAGGGGGGCTCGGGATTGCTAGTTTGTATGCTCTCAATCGTGGGCTGATGATTAAGTGGGTTTGGAGGTTTCTCTCTCAGTCTTCGGCTCTTTGGGTTAGAGTGGTGAAAGCAATCCATGGTGAAGAAGGTAAACTGAATTCGAATAACATCTATAGTATGGGTTCATGTTGGTTAAATATTGTCAAAGAGGTTCGTATGTTGGCAACGAAAGGGGTGAATGCTATGGAATTTGTGAGACATAAACTTGGCAATGGGGAGATGACGCGCTTCTGGGAGGATACTTGGATGAATGATGTTGCGCTCAAAGACTCTTTCCCAAGACTGTACGCTTTAGAGAGATTTAAAAATGCGTCTGTCAGTTCCAAACTGAATGATTTGAGTCTGGTCTCTTCGTTTAGGCGTAATGTTAGGGGGGGAGCGGAACAATCACAATTCGATGCTCTCTCGAACGCTATGAAGGAGGTGGCGTTGGTTCCGATGTCGGATAGGTATGTGTGGTCGTTAAATGGTTCTGGAGATTTTTCGGTGGCTTCAATAAGAAAGGTGATCGATGATAGTTATCTACCCTCGATTAGTAGCAGAACTCGCTGGATAAAGAATGTGCCGATTAAGGTAAACATTCTTACTTGGAAAATTAAGATGGATGCTCTTCCGACTCGGTTTAATTTGTCTCGTCGGGGTATTGACATTGAATCTATTTCTTGTCCGATATGTGATTGTGGGGTCGAAACTTCCAGCCATTTATTTTTTAGGTGTTCTCTGTCCAGACAGATTGTAAGCAAAATTTTATTGTGGTGGGATGTTCCTTATGTCGAGGTCGAATCGTATGCGGAATGGCTTGAGTGGCTGGGCTCGGTGAGGATGTCGGCTAGTCTTAAACTGATGTTTGAAGGCGTTTTTAGTGTTTTTTGGTGGCTGCTGTGGAGTTTTCGTAATAAGACTATTTTCGAGACCTCTTCCCCATCGAAATCGATTTTGTTTGATGATGTGGTTTCGAGTTCCTTCCACTGGAGTAGGAGTAGAAGTAATTTTAAGTTTAGTCGTGATGAGTGGTATATGTATCCTCATTTAATTGTTATGTAATCTAGCTCCTTGCTAGTTGTTCCTTGTTTCTAATAAAATCGTCGTTCAAAAAAAATGAAATCATGTGGTATGTTTGGCACGGAGCAGTGGCGGAGTTTTTTAGGGCGGTGAGCAAGAGCATTTTGATTTTTAGTGCTTGTTTGGCAAAAGAAGGGGGTGAGTGATTTGATTTTTATTGGTCGTTTGGCAAATGAGCGGCGATGCTATTTTTTAGGAAAGCTATTTTTTCAATGCTTATTTAAAGAGCTTTGACAAAGGAGCGGTGAGCTGTGAGAGCTACTGCTCACTCCTACTGCTCACGGCTACTGCTCACTGCTCACAGCCACTGCTCACGGCTACTGCTCACAGATACTGCTACTTTTAACAAACACACCCATGATAAAAAGACTAAAATGCTCATTAATGATAGGAAGTTAATTTAATATGTTAGTTAATGGTGAAGTTTTATGTAATTTGATTTCATTACAAGATGAAATGAAAAAAATTGGGGGCCCCTAAGGAATAATGGTTCATTCCTTGTAATGAATCATTACATTTCATAAATGTAAACAAACAACATTTTTTCATTTCATCGTAATAATCTTTTTCATTCCCCCTTGGATTACAACATACCAAACACTATGTAAGTGAAAAACTCACACTCTTGATATAGAGCATTGCTAAAACCTCATACAAAATTATCCTACTTATCCTCTTACACACACAATCATAAAATATACATTTTTTCCACTTATTATCTCTCCAAATCTAAACCGTTAATTCCGCCACTTGTCAGGATCCTGTGTGTAGGAGGATTAGTAGGAAGGTTTTGTAGGAGGATTTAGCATTTTTGCTTGATATAAAACGAACAAGTTGTAAAAAATAAAGAGAAATTCTATTTCCTCCTTCTAGTTCCTCCTACTTTTATTCCTACTCACAAGATCCTGACAAGTGTCAGAATGAATGGTTTGGATGCAGAGAGATAAGTGGAGAAAAAATATAAAATATTATTGTGTATGTAGGAGGATATACAGGGTCGGTCTTGAGTTTTTTGCTACCTTAAGCGAGACGGTTTTTAATGCCCTATATAAGACGACTGAAAATGAATATAAAGTATCGTAAACAAACATATCTTTTTAATGATTTAGCCTTCAAATAAAATATGTCACCTTAATAAAACTAAAAAGAAAAACTAAAAAAAATAAAAATTGTTATGGCTAAATATGTGTCTTAATAAAGGGGGTAAAAGCTATAGATTGCCAACGTACTTAAGTTTTTGTCCCGGATTGAACCATTTACTTTTTTATTATCGTATTTAACCATGTAACTTGTTGGCATGTTTCAATTATAACCATATGACCGGATAAAAGCCACGTCACCAATACGTGGACAATTTCTTCCACATGGACAGTTTAACCCGTTTTAAATACCTTCTACGTGGACATTTTAACCTGTTTTTTATACTCGAAACCATTAAAATCAAACCCATTTCAACCAAATCCCGATCCCACATCAACCCAGATCAAAAATCCATAACAAAAACATATCAAGAACTCTACTCATCTACAAATCTATTCCCATCACACTCACGTCACACAAAATCACAAATCTTCATAATAACAATAAAAGAAAAACAAAAAATCCAAACCCCCCACATAAACAAACCAAACCCAGATAACACTTAACTCACCAAAACTAATCCACCTCAAACAACATCAACAACATGAACGACAACATCAAAAACAATAAAACCAAACCCATCCCCATCCTCATAATAACCCAGATTTATCCAACCATAAAACTCTCGTCACTACTCACTCCAAAAACTAAATCCAACATCTAAAGAACAATAAACATCACCATAACACTCATTTAACTCATAAAAAACCCAGTTAAAATCTATAAACAAACCCATTCTCATTCCCATCCCCATGATGACCATGGAGTGCATTTTCAGTTTTAAAGAAACTGATGGGGTATGAGCTTTTTTGTTGTGTTTCAGTTTTAAGGAAAAGAATAAAACTATATTCGGTTTCGTTTTTGGCATACCCCATCTAATCCAAAACAAACAACGTGCTCATATCGATTGGTGCGTGGCAGATTCGATGTCGCATTAGGATCTGGTAGCTGTTGAGTTTTCAGATGTAGAGGTGGTGATGGGTGATGGTAATTGACAGGTTTCGGTTGTTGTGAAGTCGCCGCAGCTCAGCGGCGGTGGTCGGCCGAGGTCGTCGGAGCTGAGATTTTGTTGGGAGTATTTTAGAGAGGGGATTTTGTGTGTTAAAAAATGTGTGTTTGATATTGATGAGGGTGTAGGTTGGATATGTACACATAAGCAATATTTTTGCCACATAAAAAATGCAAAATAAATAAATATTGCGTGGAAAATAGTTTTACTTGTTAAACCGGTTACAGGTCACCATATTGTTAACAATAAAACAAAATTTAAAAGATAGTTGGTATATACGATAATAAAAAAGTAAATGGTTCAATTTGGGACAAAAACGTAAGTAGGTTGGTAATCTATAGCTTTTACCATAATAAAGGTGATAATAAGTTATTTGTATCATTGTATGTAAAAAACTGAATCATTATGCCGTCATCAACATAATGTTTTAGTCATATAATTAAATATAGGATTGAAATCCTTTGAGTCAAACATGATACATCATGTTCACCCGTCACGAAATTAGTTAGATATATAAAACTTTTCTTTTTAATGTAAATCAAATGCTCACTTATTTATTTTCCCTCACAAAAAACGTAACATGATCAATCACATTTGACTATAACTTAGGATCTTTTTTTTCCTTAAACATACTAGTTAGACACTGATACGCTTAAAATATATAATATATAAGACGATGGAAATTTACCAATTTACCCTTGAGGACAAAGGCAAAAAGAAAACTCTACAAAATATATATAATATAATATAATATAATACGTATGATAACCGGGAAGTATGATTCCCCGGGTCGTTTTCCCCAACGATTTGTGAAATTGAAACTACGCTTGTTGTTCGGACAATGATTTGAATGGGAAACAATAGTTGATTTGATTAACTACTTTTAACAATTAAAATTAACAAGCTCTAACTATTAAGCATGAAAACAAATAACGGGAAATCAAAATTTAACTAAAAACGCAAAACGGGACCCTTAAATGAAGGTCAAAAACCCTAATTTGCTAAAAATAAACCTAACTTAAAATTTTCTTTTAAAATGGACTCTATTTGACTAAAAAGTAAGTTTAAAGAAAACTAGAACAAAAACGGAGTTGAAATGAACGTTAAAACACGAAAAACGAAAACGAGAATGAATCCCGTTCTTTAGAAAACGAAATTTTGCAAATTAGACTCTACGAAAGCAAAACTAATTTTCCTACGAACTTTATGACAAAAGAAAATTTTCTAAAAAAGATTTATATTTTTTTGATTATTTTTCTATTTTTTATGATTTTTTAAAGTTTTAAATGAAAATAAATGATAAAAAATACTAAATGAACTCTAAAAATTCTAGAAAAATGACAGAAAATAGCTTAAACTATTTAAATCCTAGGAAAAATAAGCCCAATGTCACAGCTTATAAAATAAGCCGCGAAATAAGCTTTGACAGCTTATAAGGCTTATTGGCCAAAGTTGTATATAAAGAATTGATTGTGCCAGGGTCTTATGAAAAAGACCCAAGGGCACAGCGGTAAGGAGTGGGAGTGTGTGTGTTTATAAAAGGTTGAGGTGTTGAGGTCGGGGGTTCGAGTCTTGCTCACCCCCGACTTCCACTTTCTTTTTTATAAAAAACTTAAAGAACAAAAGTTGTTAAGGACAACTTTTTAAGCTACTTTAATAAAATGACTATAAGCTGAAACTCAAAATTAATCTCTTAAAGAGCTTATTAAGAGGCTGTTTTCAGTAAGTTTGGTTTTAAAGACCAAAAAGCTAGTTCATTCAAAAGCTTGCACACTACTCATTATAAGCTCAATTTTAAAACCAAAAGTTACTCTATAAAGCTTAAGATGTGTATAAGCTAAATTCAATAAGCTAAGTCAACTGAAAACACTAAAAGGTCTCTAAATCTAATGATCAAAAGAGCAAACTTCAGAAACTATAACTAAAGGCTTAAAAACTAGATAAGCTAAATTGCACAATAAGCTATTTCAGAAGCTTAGCTTTTGCAAACTTAACAATCAACATATAAGCTATAAATCAAATTCATAAAAACTAAATTTATAAGCTAGAAATCTAACTTAAGAACCTAAATCTACTTAGTACTGTTTTTGTATTTTTAAGATTTTTTTGATGAACTTTTTATGCTAAATTAACCTAAGAAAAAAGCTAGAAATATGAATTCAAGTTTTAATCTATATTAAGCTATATGTTAACTATAATCCTACTGATTTTTAAACTCTAAATCCTAAAAACTCTAGCTTAAAATGAAGCTAAAAAGACAGCAATAGTAACTGCTGTTATTACTGCTGGTGCAATTGACAAATGGGGCAAAAACAACTTGCAGGTGACTAAGATGATAAAACCTGCATTAGACACACTCAACGAGTGTGTCTAAACAAATAACAAACAAATTCAAAGCTCAAAGAGCATTGGTTCAAAATTTCTAAAGATCTAAAAGAAAACTTGCTCCCCTGGTGCACAGGCAAACATAACAAGCTTCAAAATGAAATTAAGCTCAACTAAACCTACAAACCTGCTCTAAACTTAATCAATTATGAAGATTAAACTGACCAAAGAAAAACCTCCAAGTTACTTTGACTTTTGATGGTCAAACAGTACTAATCCAAACACCACTTAAAACTATGACATATTTCATTATCTTATGATTCTAAGTTCTAATTATTGAAACCTTAATACCAGATAGCTAGAAGCTTATAACTAACCTAGTGGGCTTATTTTAACAACTAGATAAGCTAGAATTTAAGATCTACAAATTACTCTAATATTTTTGGTTTTTAGTGATTTTATGACAAGTTAAAAAGTAAACTATGATCTAAGCTATAAAAGCTAAAAACAGATTAAAGTGCATGATTATTAAGCTTGTCTAAACAGTAATAAGCACAAATAAGCAACAGATAAGCAGATTAGCAGAACTAATAAGCTACTTAAGCAGTTTTAAGCTAGAATTTAAAGAACAACGGAATTAAATGAAAACTTACAAAATGCTTCAGCTAAACAGAAGCTAATTGCTTAAATGAGCTTATCAACAACTCTGGCTTATCAAAGATAAGCCAGTAAAAGTCCTTAGAAACTCATCCTCTGCTAGTTTCCCTTCCATAAGCCTTTTATCCAAATAGCCAAGGTTTTAAGCTGATTTTAAAGTTAAAGTAGATCAAATGACTATTTAAGCTCAATCACAAGCTTATAGACTTGTGAGAGCTTATAAGAGCTTATGAATCCTTACACTATCACTAGAGCTTATATAGATCTTTTTGACAATTTATTAAGAAAACTTAAATTCCATTAACTAAAAAGCTTGATTACATTACTTGAAAAGAGAATTACAAACGTTTAAATGAAAATTACATTTACTTGAACTTAAATCTTAAGCTAAATTACCTAAAAAAAATCCAAAAGCTAAAAACTAGAAAAAGATAGAAGATACATTCCTTGTGTGTGAGGAGTGAAAGGCTATTTATAGCATCCAGCTGAACCTTCTAGGCTCCAAAGTTTGTTAGGTCCTCATCCAATCATTGGCCCTTGATTCCTCTAATCATTGAGTACTCACTTTCAACCGTTGGATCACTTATGAGCTCACACGGATTGCCAGCGTGGTAATCCGTGTGTCAGACCTATTGTGTTACTTCCGTGAGTGAAATTAGTGTAAAATGACCATTTTCCTTGTGCTTCCTTACTTGCTCGTGTGTCACATCAAGTGGGTTTTGGCCAATAAGAATCTATGAATGACGTTTCTCCCTGCCAACGTGTACTTGAGCCCTTGAATTGTCTTTTCAGTCCCTCAATTTACGTTTGCCCTTTGTTTTGACTGAGAGGTAATCTTGGGAGAGACGAGTGAATAGTAAAAATAGATTTTCGCGCCACTTCTTTTACTATAAGGATGCGTTTGAGTTTGTTTGACCCGGGCTTATTTCTTCTTTGACTTGGGTTTGGGCCAGGTTATAAAGGATTTGGGCCCGGGTTGTGGAGTTTGGATTTGTTATAAAAAAGGTAACGGTCGTTATCTTTTATTAATAAAAAGATAACGACTGTTAGGGCATTTAGGGCTTGTTTTGTAATTTGCTTAATCATGAAGGATTGATTTGGTAACTTTGGGATTTTGTCTTTTTGTTGTTTGACTTGGGTTGACTGATAATTGACCAAGGCTTGACTAGGGTTTGATTTTGATAGCTTCCTCCCGGCTTCTTGCGTGCTCTTCCGTTCCCGTGTTCGAGTTTGCCCTGTTTTTGACCGTTTTCTTGGGATTTTTGCTTTCTCCGTACCTACACAATAAGAAAGACAAAACAAACAATATACAAGCCTTTTATGCACAGTTTTGGTCTTTTAAGGGTCTATTTTGATATAAAATGGATATGTGTTTTCACACATATGAGACACATCAATGAAAAACAAGAGTTACTCCTTATTAGTTACTAGACTAGATTTATATTTAAAAAAAATTACTAAACACAATCTTTAAAGTTACGCATGCATTAACTTTTAATAGTAATTAAATCAAATCGCTTTTATGCGTATAAATGATCTCAACCGATTTAATATATAACCAATTTAGATTTTTTTTATACTTTTAAATACTATTTTCGTCTCAAAATTATAGTTTATGTTTTATTCGTTGGTTGTTTAAAAATCAATAAGAAAATTAGATTAAATTTATCATATCGCTTTCACTTAAGGTAATAATTACAAACTTTAAACGAGTTATAAATTAATTGGTTAAGTGTAAAACTAAAAAAATTAAGTAAGAGTAAAACTATCATTGTACAAAATGTAAGCGAAAAAACTATAATAATAATATTTTTCTTAAACGACGTATTTTTTGTTGGTAAATAATCTAGTATTTATTAAACAGAAGAAGTATAACATTAATAGCTAAAAAAGCGAAACCATTTTTTAAACACTACCAAGACAAAAAATAAAGGGTAAATTACATCGTTGGTCCCTATAGTCAGTCTCGTTTGCCCGTTTGGTCCCTAGATTACGGGGACTCTCATACGGGGTCCCTTTTGGGCACTGTTGTTACCCGTTTGGTCTCTGAACCCCTTATGGGTAATCGACGGTTATCTCGCGTCGTTACCCTTGGCGCCAATCGCGTTTCTTCTGTTCATGGGGCAACAAAGTCTTTTTCACTATTATTAATTGTTGACAAAACAAAGTACGTTTGGTCCGCCTTACTACATTAACTTTTACTATTCCCTATTTTATCTTTTTTGTGAGTTGCGCGTTTGTCCCTCGCTTATATTTTTTTTCACCCCTTTATCGCGTTTTCCCCACTTTTCTACAAACCCAAACCTTAAATGTAGTTGTCACCATCCTGTTTAAATTTTCGCGCTAAACCAAAAAACCCAACTATGGTATACCAAACAAAGTGATAAGATGTAAAAGTAAAACTTAACAATAAATATTACTGATAATATCAATAGTTTACAATCTTAAGTAGGCATTGGACAAACCCAAAATACCATTATACAAAGACTTATAATCATACCACTTGCAAGGAGATGGAATGAACTCTAAAGGGTTAGATCCCTACGTAAAGGTGAGCGACCAAGTCTAAATCAACATCACATCATCCATTTGATTAAAACTACATCAAAGATCTCAGTGTATGTTTTTGATATTAGGTTATATTTTACAATGTTGCAAGATAAGTTTATCACCACAAAAGCATCATGTTCCCCTTCTCCCAGACAGATGCACCAAACACTTGTCCGAATCGACCATTTTTCTAGAATTGGATTCATTAATTGCTCAATATTAACATGGTACTTAACTGACCACACGGAAGACTCGTTCATCATCTCGTAGATAGAAAACCGTATAGAGCCAATATCATCTCTGCATACAAGAAGCAGACACCCACATGATTCGAAAAATTTCCCTTCAAGATGCAACATCGAAGGTATTTTGATGAGCAGTAAAACTGGATCATTACTATGGCCGCCAAAAGACTCTAAGAAGTTCCTTCCCTATGCAACCCATGAGGGATTTCTAAGCTTGTCAGAATATGATTCTCATTGTCTTTTAACATTTATTTTGCAAGCTTTAAGCCTCTTATTGAACCCCCTAGCTAATATAAGCTCATACCAATACATTGCAACTTTACAAAATATTAAAACTGAAGCATCTAAACGTCACTGCACAAGCTCCAATTTCTTGTCTATGAAGAGTAAATTTATATCCAAGTGTCATCAGATGCGCCTCCAACTTGCACCACTTTGCATTTAAGTGATTTTCTAGGATCAAAGGCCAATCTAAATACATCACTGCCAAAAATACGTGAATATATCCATCATCACGATAGTAATGATTTGGTTGTAGAAGCCTTTTAAACAAATTTGTGGATGGATTATAGACGTAATAAAAATAGGGCCATGCCGAACCACAACACAAAAGTAAACCATTGCAAGACTGCAATATTCTAACATGATCAACTTCTTCAGCGGAACCAAATAAGAGATCTATAGTGGATTTTTTTAACTTAAGTCTCGAATCTAATGACACAAAATCACATTCAAATAAAGAGATCACTTGATGTGTCATTTCTGAAAGGAGGGTTTTAATGTACTCTTCAATGGGCATGCCCCTTGTTCTTAACATTTGCTTTTCTATGCTTTACAACTAGTCCATCATCTAGCATTTTAGCCTTACCTTTATCAGCAACCCTTGGTGCATGCATTTCAACTTCTACTGAGTCTCCTATAAAGTGGTCACATATAACCTCATCCCCAGAACCATCCTCGACAAAGTTTCTAACATAGAAATCTTCAGTTTTATAGAATGTGAGCTACATACATATCTAAGATACAATACATTCCAGCATAATCATACATAGCAAATAAATCACTGTCAATTTCAATAAGTTTCAAACCTATTTCAATATTACATTTTGGTAACCTAAAAAAAAGCCTAAATACTTTGCAATGTTTTTTCTTTCATATGCTCACACAGAGTTTATTCCATCTTTTCATCCTTATTAACCCGCAATTGGTATACTAAACCATTTTCATACCTTAAGGGTAAGAAAAAGAAAAACCTGTTGTGATGTACATCGAAAGCCATATCATCAGATGATCCGAGTGGAGCCATGCTGCTGAAAAAGGTAATACTGGTTTAATTAAAAAAATTACTCAAAGTTTGTTTCCATCAGCCAAGAGGTACAAGATTCTGGAGTGTCTAAAGGAGGATCAAAAACAAGATCTTATTCAGTTGTTGGAGATTAGGAAAGTGATTTAGGAAAATATCAGTAGGTGTTAAGAAAGATTGCTTTTATTGAGAAACTCAAATCTTTGTAGGAGTCTTATTTGTGTCGACCTTTTTACTATTGTTGTATTAGATTTTGGGGAATGTTCATAATGTTATTCAAATAACCATCTTCTTAATATATCATGGTTTGTTAATTTTATGCTTTTATTTGATTGTATTGCTGCTATAATACTTTTTGATAAATTTTAACTTGGGAATTTAGAACACATATGGAAAATATAGAGTAAAAGCTGCACCGTTGGTCCCTAAGGTTAGTATTCGACACGTGGACCCTAAAGAGTTTATGTTGCACAGTTGGTCCCTAAGGTTAGTATGGTCTATTATCCTTTCCCACCTTCCACATACTATGCGTGTAATAACAGTGCTAATTAATGAAAGTTACATAGATCCTAGTGGATGTCAGCCACCGAGCCGTCGTATCTTAGATATCTAATTATTAGATTCCTTGTTTTACCACTAATTTAAGTTATTTTTTGCTATTTAAGTGTTCTTACCCAACTTCATTTTCAAACCAAACACTCCACGGTCAACAACAATAAAAAACAATGGCCAACTTCCCACGTCTACAGGAACTTGCAGCTGCGGGAAACTCGAACAATTTGACTGACGCAATGTCGGTCTATATTCAGAGGGAGATCAACGCAGATCTCCAATTTGCAGTTGGATTAAGCCAACTGTGGGATGTGTTGTACAATCGGGTTAATGAAATGAGAATGTTGTCATCCGAGCTGAATCTGTTTGGAGGTCCATTAGCAGTCCAATGTGCCGAGTATCTCAAGCAGTTGTCCAAAACAGAAGTGCTTAGGATGTTGGAGCTAAGGAAGACGATAGCGGAAGTGCACATCCAAGTGCATAAAAAGATAGATTTCCTTACAGTTCTTATGTTCTATTGATCAGCTTCTGGTTATTTGGGTTATCTTTTTTTGTTTTTTGTTTTTTATGTCGATGGGGATGAATGGATGATGATTAGGTTGGGCAACTGTCTTTTAGGTAGATGGTGATGATGGTTGAGTTTGGGTCATGCCCCAAATTCTGTTTTGGTAGTGTACAATAACTGTACAAAGTTTATGCCGTTAGTGAATATATGTTAGCGTTTATGTATATTGTTTGTGTTTTGATTTCACAACGTTGTTGACACTTGTTTGTGTGTCTGGTCGATTCATTCCCACAAGTACATAAAATACCCTGTTTGACCATTCGAAGTCAAATTTATTGAATATGCGTTATCACAATGCATAAGATTGTCAAAAATCGCCTAACTTGTAGGCTTTTCATAACCATCCGAAAGTTACAACTTAACTATTACATCATAAAACTTAGCAAAATATCAACTACCAAATACAAATAACACCAATGGGTCTTTATCAGCCTTTCTTTGGCTTTTCATCCTTGACCATCTCTTCTTGGGTGACTCTAATCCTCTTGCTTGGTCTTCTTTCTTCAACCTGTTCATCATCCAAACATTCATCGGTCACTTCTTTATCAAATGATAGTGCTTCAGCTTGATCATTAGCCATTTCAATGACCTCTTCAGCAACCTCTTCATGAACATTGTTTTGAGCAACCACAACCTGAATTGGTTGGTCTAAACAAAGAAGTCTTCAGTTTCATGTAAAGGATCATCTTGCCAATCAACTTCAGTACCTGGTGAATCCCAATCCCAACCAAAATGCTCACATGACTTTCCACTTATACTAGCATCATCATCCGTGTCATACATTAAACCATAAAAGTCATCTGGACTCTCATTTTCCTGGCTTAGCTTCTCTAAGACGTTATCCAGTGTCGAACTAAACTCTTCAAAAGCCTCTTCTTCAGTATCTTCTTCCTGACGAAGATTCTCTCTCAGTTTCTTACTGCCAGACTCTAACTCCACGTTAACTTCTCCCAATACCTTGATTTCATTTTCAAGAGCCTCTTGCTGACTAACTTTTTTCTGGCTTAGCTTCTCTATCACTTTGTGAGTGCCAGACTGTAATTCAAGTTTAATTTCCCCCAATACCTTGATTTCATCATCACGTTCAACCATTATTAAAACTTATAGATGATAGTGAACTGTACCCTTTGATATGTAAAGAAATGGATGGGATGATTTGTTTTGGTGATACGTGCAAGGTTTACTTATAGAGGCGGGATAATTACCCGGCAAACTAAAAGGGACACTTTATGGATCAGGGACCAAACTTGTAGTTAAGATTATCGAATTTATTGAAATCTTGAAAAAATGCGAAATTTCCAATCTGCTGAGGTACCAACCGTGGAATTGATTGTTGAATGTATGTGAGGAGGGTCAAGCGCGTTATTCTTCTCATATCCAAAACCCCATTTTGAGGATGTTTATTAGGGACCAAACAGGTGTAATATTAAACAAATGACCAAAAAAGGAGGGAGAGTTACACGTGTGAACCAACAGTTCAAGGAAAAACATTGAAATAAATCTATAAGTTTAGGGACTACTAATGCAATAAATAATACTCACCTACTTACGCGGGAATTCTTTTATTGGGCGCGTTGCAGGGATAATACAAATTGACACAATAAAAAATTAAACAAAATACCCAATAACCGTAAATCTTTGCAAATGGATGCAAGTGGTGGTAGTGAAAGTAACTCTCCTGTTTCTGGCTGATTGATGGGTCATACCATATTTATACCCTTGTCTTTTTTATGCATTGTTCTTCTCAAAGGGTGTATTATTGATTTCAGTTTTATATTAATCTTTAACGGCACGATGGGTAACCTAGAAGAGAGGATAGCGAATCTAGAAATGGTGTTTGCCTACCTTAAAAATAAGAAGATGCTTGAAAGACAGGAAAACAAACCGAAGAAAGGTAACACTTAATCTGATGTATCTTGTGGAATTAATAGCTTGATTTATTGATGATTTAGTAATAATTGTTCCGTTATCGCCCCCAAAATTGGACCTTTAGTTAACGCGTCTCCAGTAACTCTAGTTAGAAATAGTTTGCCAACCAATCATTTTTGTTTTCAGAAACACCTTCTTCTGATGGTACAACCAGTGAGGACATTGCAGAATTTGAAGTTGCATCTAAATCAACAAGTTCCACCTCCAAGCCAAAAAAGGTTACAACTCATAAAGTTGTAACCCAAAAGGTTCAAACAAAAGCATTTCCTGTTAAAAGCCCTGTTCCAATAAAGAATTGCATACTAGGGCTTGCAGCAGCGCATACATGGGCTTGTACTGGTAACAAAACCTTTGGAACAAGAAAACAAAAAGATGCAATAGTTGCAGGCCAAGCCAGAAAGGGGAAAAAGAAGGTTTGAACAAGAGGGATTGTTCTTTCAAGTTAACAATAGACACTTTAAATGTGGACATGTTTGTTTGTGTTTAGCAGTGGTAATTTACCCGACAATGAATTTGTTACCTTTAATGTTTGTTTGATCATACATTGGATGGTTGTTGATCAAACAGTTTATGTTTAATCATCTAATATTTTGCTTATGCATCTTATGTCCATTTAAATAATGTTGCTTCTGGTTTATGTACCTTGTGGATGATTTAGAGATAATCCACTTATGGCTTTATGTATTGAGAGCCTGTTCTGATATTATTTGAGATCATTCAATGAATGGCCTTGTATCTTGTAGCTTGGATTGTCTTTACATGATTTCTGTTTCAAATAACCTTGGGAGGATTTGACAGTGAATATGAAAAAGTTTCTTTGGGATCCATGAGGTAGGTTTCTTATTGAGAAGGGTAACTCCAGTGCAGGATATTTCAAGGTAATGTTGAAGTAATATTGTTTTGATAAGTTTGACTTTTACAAGGCAATTGGGCTGGTGTCTAAAATAATACCAGTTCAAGGTTTTTTAAAGATTGGGACCAACAGTGATAGTTTGTTGCTTGAAGTGTTGTGCTACTATGTTTTGATAAGTTTGACTTTTATAAGTCCAATTTGAGTGGTATCAAGTATAATACCAGTTTTAATACTACAACTCAAACTATCCAAAGCTGTGTTAGATTTAAAGGACCAACGGTGATAGTTTAAACTATCAAAAGATAGTTAAGGGCGTGTTTGTTTATTGCCTAAAAATACTTGCATTCCAAATTTCGTCCCTGCGCCGTATTCCCTATTTAATGATTGGTCAGACTGGTGTGTTCCCAAAGTGATATACCACACTGTTTGTATTCCATTTTAGTAATAATTCCGGCAACAACTTCAAAAATCACAACATATCGGCGATGATGTCGTAAACTCACAGCACGCGTGGTCGAGAAAACTCTGCACAACCATATCTCGTCATTACAAACGATGACCTTTTGACTGAAATATTAATCCGATTACCTATTCTCTGTATTCATCTCTTTACAACCGTATCAAAACAATGGCTACAAATTCTCACTTCCCCTTGTTTCACCGATAGACGCAGGAAAATCCTTATCATTGATCCTTATGCTGGTATTTTTGCTAATCACCTTACATCTTTATTTGAATGTGATTTTATGTCGTTACATTCAAGACTTAACTCAAAAAAATCCACTATGGATCACTCCTTTGGTTCCGTTGAAGAAGTTGATCATGTTAGGATATTGCAGTCTTGCAATGGTTTGCTTCTGTGTAGTGGTTCGGCATGGCCTGTTTTTTATTACATCTATAATCCATCCATAAATTTGTTTAAAAGGCTTCCGCAACCAAATTACTACTTGCGTGATGATTCATGTTTTTTCAGCAGTGGTGTATTTAGATTGGCCTTTGATCCTAGAAAATCAAGTCACTACAAAGTGGTGCAAGCTGGAGGCGAAGCTGGTAAGACTTAGATTCAAATTTACTCTTTAGGGACAGGGAATTAGAGCTTCTACAGAGACCGGTTCAGCTACTTCAGTTTTGATCATTTTGAAAGTGCATCTATTGGAATGACGCCTTCCATTAGCTAGAGGGGTTGAATAGAGAGCTTAAGCATTGCATATTAAATATGGAAGACCATGACCATCCAATTATGACAAGCTTAGAAATTGCTTATGGGTTGCACAGGGGAAGGAACTTTTTAGAGTCTTTTGGCGGACCTATTAATGATCCAATTTTACTGCTCATGGAATTACCTCATATGTTGCATCTTGAAGGAAAATTATTCGAATCATGTGGGTGTCTTCTTCTTGTATGCATATATGATATTGGCTCTACAGAGTTTACTATCTACGAGATGATGAAAAGGTCTTCTGTGTGGTTAGTTAGGTACCTTGTTAATATTGTGCAATTACTGAATCCACTTCCTGAAGGATGGTCGATTCGAACAGGTGTTTGGAGTATTTGTTTGGGAGATGGGGAAGATGATGCTTTTGTGGTGATAAACTTATCCTGAAAGGTTGTAAAATACAACCTAATATGAAAAACTAACACTGAGATTTTTGATATTGGATCTAATCAAATGGTTGATGATGATGATGTTGATGATGATGATGCGGTTCTGTTCATTCCACCTTTTGAAGTTGATCCTAACCTTTATGAGTTCATTTCGTCTCTTGCAAGTGTGTGATTATCGGTCTTTGTAAAATGATTGTTAGAATTTGATATTAAAATTAGGCCATTGGGTATTTCGAGTCTGTCGAATGTCTACTTCAAATTGTAATCTTTTGATTTCTGCAGTAATATGTAATGTTAAATTTTACTTTTACATGTCAATCACTCTGTTTGGTTTTGAAAATACTAAAATCCACAATGGGGTATGTCACTCACTAGTTGGGTGTTTTTGCGAAAGGGAAACAGGAGGGAAAAAAATAGACGCGAGGGACCAAACGCTCGAACGCAAAACGACAAAAAATTAGAACAGTAAACTTTACTGTACTAAAACAAGGGTGAGGGACCAAACGTGCAACCAAGAATAATAGTGAAAAGACGATTATGCCCTTCAATAGAAACACGACGTGGCAAGGATAACGACGGAGATAACCGTCGTTACCCGTAACGGAGTGCCAGGGACCAAACGGGTAACTACAGTGTCAAATAGAGACCCCGTTTTCTAAGGACCTAACGGGCAAATGAGGTGGAGTTTGGGGACGAACATTGTAATTTACCCTAGTTTCTATGAAAATTAAACAAGTCCACATATATATGTAACACTATTTGTCCATTATGTTTGATTTGGATACAGTCATGAAATAGAAGAGTGTGTAGGACATGCTTTCTTTGGAAACATCATCAACCCTTAAGGCTATCGCCATTATCAATCCTTAACATTATGTCTTTTCACATTTGTCATTTTTCTTTCTCCTGTTATCTAGTGAAATGTTGCTTTCCCATCTCCATTTTATGATGGTGATGTATGGGTACACAACACTAATAACAATAATTTAATTACATTATTGAGTTCCAAACGAAACAAGTAAGTACATCCGATTGGTGTCAAAAACTTCATTTATAATCCACTCAGAACCAAAAGTTGGAGCCATCCTAGAGAAGAAATGGAAATGACAGTCAATGTCGGCGAGAGAACACCTACGATCCAAATGAACGATTTTGTCAAATTTCTTTAGTAATCATTGTAGTTTTGTTGAGAAAAATTGGAACAGTTAAAACTTAAAGAGTTAAGTACATTTTTGGTTCTTGTGATTTGGTGCGTTTTTCACTTTTGGTTCAAAATTCAAAAAATGTTTGGTTTTGGTCCAAAAGACATAGTTTCGTTCCACTTTTAGTCCAAAAGACATAGTTTCGTTACACTTTTGGTCCAAAAGACATAGTTTCGTTCCACTTTTAGTCCAAAAATTTTAGTCCAAATTTACGGAATTGGACTAAAAGTGGAACGAAACTATATTTTTGGACCAAAACCAAACCTTTTTTGAATTTTGAACCAAAAGTGAAAACGCACCAAACCACAAGGACCAAAAATGTACTTAACTCAAACTTAAAAGTTTCAATGTAACCTTTAAACTGGATTTAGTTTTAACATAATCATTGTAGATTAGTTTAGATAACTCTCTTACCGAATTGCAGTGTTATATTTATATAAATGTTTATTGATATCTTTCTGTATATATATGATGACTTAAGTATATGTCCTTTTGCCAAACATGAGATGATTTAAGATGACTTCTCTATGTTTTTATGATGTGAGTGAGTCAAAGTGAAAAATGATGAAAAGACAATCAAAGAGTTCCCTCAAACACCATGGGTGAAATCTTTGGTGTTATGCACAATATGATGTTCCACCCTTTTTAATATAACGTTTGGAACAATTGATTTGGACAATAGCTAAGTGATATGCAATGTAAATTTGCAAGGGACAAACAATGGTGGATGTGTTTCTTCCATGTGAGGATTCACAGTTCAATCCTTTAATTTTATGTTCAATTTTAACCTTTCAAATGTGTTAAAGATCAAACTGTACTCAATATATATTTGGAAACTTAGTGCTCTATCTCAGTCACGTTTTAATTGTCACCATTACGATTTTGTTTGTCCCAAAATAATTATCTATACTACATATAAAGCAAATTAGTATCTCTCTCTTCATTGAATGCAAAAAATTAAGTAATATAAGTATTGATGCACATTGTACAATTTTTGATGCAAACAACAAAAAGATAAAATTCAATAATACAAACATTCATGCAATATGTACAATTAATCAATGCATAAACACATACTTATTGATTGGTCAACACATTTAATGTTATTCTTAAAACATCAATTACTAATTAATGTCATTTTTAAAACACCCCTAAGATGAAAAGTACATGTTATTATACACATTATACAAACTAATAGGCTTTATTATAATTTATATACTAATGCATATAGTTTTGAAAGTCAGACAGGACCAACAGGTTCAACCGGGAACATGAGTGGTCAACGGTTCGGCTAGCAAATAAAAGCCGTCTAAAAATGAACTGGAGAGAACCAATCTGGACCTAGAAAAATGGGTGAACCGGGTCTCATGGGAATCATTTTCCTTTGTTTTTCTCTGATTAATCACAGGTACCCGCCGCCGCAATGCGCGGGTACCCAGCTAGTCTACTTCTATTTTACCTTTAAATACTTCTTATGCTACTCTATAATATGCATTTCCCAAGTAAATCAAATGCAAGGATATGATAAAACGACATTTTGTTAACTAAAATCTACATTTATTACTCCAGAATTCGAAAAATATTTGTTTGTGAACACTTTCCCAAGTAATATTTTTGGAGAAAATAAAAAGAAATAGTCAAATAAAATAACATTCATCGCATATTTGGCAAAATGCTAAAAAGGATGATCTATTTTGAGACAAAGAATATGTGTGTGTCACATACTTGAACTTAGTTTTATAGAACCATCTAAAAACTATATGTGCTTTCTTTTTTCCTTGGGCAACTTTTTTTTTTAAAGTGATGGATAGAGAAATAAGTAAATGGTTAACATTTGAACAGTCAATATCAAATTTCTTCAAACCTCAAAAACAGATGAGAAAACTACTTTATTAATTGAAATAGAAAGAATGGCTTTTTAGCAATAAATAGTTGTGAAGGTGGTGGGGTTATATTAGGAATCTTATAAAATCTGGAAATTGTGGATCACACCTATTTAGAAATAGCAATGTTACATTGAAGTGGACAAACATGAGTTAGGGGAGTGGGGGCATTTTTGTCTTTTTGGGAAAAAGAAGTTATATTTTTCAGCTCAAAATGATTATTCCAAACCAGTACATACTACATATCATTCAGTGTATCAGATATAAGTTTGTACAATGATATGCTAATGCTTTTCTCTGGTGGGGTTTTGAATTCCTTAACAAAGACCCGAGTTCAAACCTTATATGCAACAACTTTGGGGTCAATATTTAGACGCGTAGCTTAGTTGCGGAGAAGAATACTTTCCAAGAAAGTGGCCACATCCCATAAAACACATAAACACTATGAGTCTAAAAATTATCTTTCACATATTGTCTTTCTATGGGACATATGTGCTAGTAGCATTGCTGGTCGACTTTTGCAAGTATATTATGATGCTTTTAGTACAAACTTTAAATATATCTTTGTGAAATAATTTTGTATCATTTTTAGAATAAATTGTATTTTTGTAATTTTTTAGATTTTTTTTCCATAATATATCACGTCGACATAATCTAAGATTAGATTTTTTCGAAAGATCATATATGTTAATTGGATATTAATCCAGGATATAATCTGTCATGTCTCAATGTTTCCTGCTCTCAGATCTAAGGTCTTGCTAAATTGATTAAAAAATCGGCTTTCCTACGTTCCTGTCCTTGATGTCTCTCTCATTCCGAAGTGAGGGTGAAGAAAAAAATACTACATATTAAAAAGAGTAAATTTTAAATTACATCCTTGTGGTTTGCAAGTTTTCACAATTTACATCCTTGTCAAAATACAACATCCCTCTGTAAGATTGGACAAACAAAATAACGAAAAAACCTCTCATGTTAGCTGATAATGGAAAAACAATTGCATTGTTAGTCATCAAAAAAGTAATTTGTTTGACTTTTACTATTGGGAGAATGTAAAATTGTTTTACTTTTACTAACAAAAGGATATCTCAACTATTTTGACTGTATATTGTAATTTGTGAAAATTTGCATATCATATAATGTATTTTGCAGTATACTACTTACTACTATAATCAACTAAAAAAATGTCGCTCTTGGGCCAAAAGCACAAAAATCTAGCCCAACACAATAGTCCAAAGTAACCCGCGCCATCGCCATGTATCAACAAATCTTTTTTTTAACGGTATAGATATTCCGTCTATTCTTTGTCCCATTTGTGGTAACGTCACGAAATCGTCAAGTCATTTATTTTTTGATTGCCTTGTTGCGAAAGATAATTTTCGCAAGATTTGCTGTTGGTGGGAGGTGGATTTCATGGAAGTGCATACGTTCGATGAATGGGTTTCTTGGATCGTAAATCTTCGGATTCCTATCAAGCATAAAAGGTTGTTAGAAGGGGTGTGTTTTGGGTTGTGGTGGCTAATTTGGGCTTATCGTAATAAGTGTGTCTTTGGTGTGGTTTCTCCTTCTAAGGCGGTTATTTTTGATGATGTTGTGTCGTATTCTTTTTATTGGAGTCGGTTTAGATGTAATGTGTCGGCCTACGATTCTATTAGGTGGGATTATTTAGATGATGTCCTAAACTCTTTTGGGTTTGGTTCTAAATGGAGGTCATGGATTCGTGGTAGTCTAATTTCTGGAAAGGCCTCTATTTTAGTCAATGGAAGCCCGACATCCGAGTTACAATCCATCGAGGTCGAAACAGGGGGGATCCTTTAGCTCCATTTATGTTTATTTCTTATAATGAAATCTCTTCATCTCTCTTTTTTCTCGTGTTGTAAGGCGGGAATCTTTACTAGAATCGAGAATTTGTTCTTCTCTTACGATTGTCCCACCTTATTTTACGCAGATGAGCAGTTTTTTATTAAGGGAGTGTCTCATAATAATTTAAAAGTTATCATGCACTTCTTCGATGTATTTTCTTTGCTTTCAGGCAGTCAATAATGTCAAGAAAGCCATCTTCTTGGTATTGGAATTTCAGATTCCTATGTTCCGAGGCTGCTAAGTCTCTTGGTTGTCGATTATGAAACTCCCTTTCAAATATTATGGGCCATTCCGGTTGGTAGGTAATATGTCTTTGATCAGGCTTGGGATGAATCGATTTGTTAAGCTCCAAAAGAGGGCTCTCTAAGTGGAAACTCAAAACTCTTTCTATCGGGGGTCGTCTTTACACTTCCTTATAATCGGTGTTGTTTCCACTCCAATTTATAATATGTTCGCTCTTCAATGTCCCCAAATCAGTGCTTCATTCATGGAGAGTATTTGCGTAGAAGATTTTCTTCAATGTATATCAAGAGGGAGATAATAAGATTGCTGGTTTAAATGGCCCATGTGCTGCGTCTAACAAAACATGGCGGTTGGGGGTATCCAGTTCATGCTCTTAATAGGGGTCCTTTTGTTTCAAAATGGGTGTGGCGTTATATATCTCAAGATAATTCTCTATGGGCTCGGGTTATTTTGGCCTTACATGGTTCGTCTTCACAGGTGCTTTCTGCCACTATTTTCTTCGTTATGGAAATCTATTTTAAATGAAGTCAAATCTCTTAAGGCTCAAGGTGTGGACTTAATTTCCCATTGTAAGATTCGGGTTGGTAATGGTATGAACACAAGTTTCTGGAATGATTGTTGGATTGGCGACTCTATGCTCAAGCATTTGTTCCCTCGTTTATTTGCCTTAGAAACTATTAAAGACATTTCTGTAGCAGATAAATTTCGTGTCCCTATTACTTGTTCCTCGATTCCTTTCGAGGGGGGTTGAGAAGCTCAGCAGCTTTGATCATCTCATGGGCCTTATTAGAATCGACTCTGCTATCTAATTCGGAGAGAGGTGGGTTTGGGATTTGAATGAAGATGGTGTTGTTCGTGGTCAAAGATGTTCAGAAACTGTGCTTGACGAGACCTTTCTCCTAAAGCTGATACGCCTACGCGTTGGATTAAAAGTATCCCGATTAAAGTTAATGTTTTTGTTTGGAAGGCTCTCCAAAATCGTCTTCCTACACGTTCGAATTTAGTCAGGAGAAACATCTTGATCGTTTCCTTATCTTGCCCGATTTGTGACGGAGAACCAGAAGATTCTTCTCATTTATTTTTTCGTTGCTGCTTGGCGAGAGATGTGACAAGGTTAGTCGTTTAATAAAGCTGCTGTTCAAAAAAAAAAGATGTGACAAGGTTAGTATGTCGTTGGTGGGACTTGGATTTTCACTCTTTTAATTCTATACAGATTGGCAAGGTTGTTCAAAACAGTTACGCCTATGGTGCTATAGTCATAAAGAAGTGTTAGAAGGTGTTTTTTACGTCCACTGGTGGAGTTAATGAAATTTCAAGGAATCACCTCCAATTTCGGATTCTAATCCTCGTAAAAGATGATATTTCGATGAGAAGCTTACGGTCCGTTTAATTGGATGTTTATCAGATGTAATAAGAACTTTGAATTGGGATTTGATTTTTGGGGGGGGGGGGGGGGGGGGGGGGGGGGGGGGGGGGGGGGGGGGGGGGGGTTTGTGGGGGGTTTTTTAGAAAAAAAATTAAGTTTGCTTCAACACCCTCATTTGATTTCTATGTAATTTTTTAGCTCCTTGCTAGTGGTTTTTAATAAAGTTGCCGTTAAAAAAAAAACAACATCCCTCTGTAAGATTGGACAAACAAAATAACGAAAAAACCTCTCATGTTAGCTGATAATGGAAAAACAATTGCATTGTTAGTCATCAAAAAAGTAATTTGTTTGACTTTTACTATTGGGAGAATGTAAAATTGTTTTACTTTTACTAACAAAAGGATATCTCAACTATTTTGACTGTATTGTAATTTGTGAAAATTATATATATATATATATATATATATATATACTATAAAGCGGTTAAAACGCTACCGTTTTTGGCAGCTCCGCTACAGTAACCGGCCCAATGGGCTCTCAATTTGGGCCGGCCCATTTGGCATTTTTTTTGGAGGCAATGTAAAAAAAATCGCACGGCATAAAATAGAAAAAAAAACTACAAAAATATTGACTTATTCAATAAAAAAATACTCACGACATGAGGCACAACACATAAGCCCATATAAAAAAAATAAACTATTAAACATGAGACCGAAAAAATAAACCCGCACAAATAAAAAAAATAGAAAAAAAAAAAAAAAAGAATAAAATATAAACATTGTTAACGCAAAAATTAACCCGCACTAATTAAACATGAGACGATAAAAATAAACCGCACAAAATACAATTAAAAAACGCCCTGCAGTAACGCGCGATTCTCATTTAAAGCCCAGGTTTCTATAAAATTATATTAAAAAAAACCCGTATAGCCAAAAAAAGAAACCTTTAAACATAAGCCTTCACACTTAACCCATATAAGAAAAAAGAAAAAAACTATTAAACAATGAGCCTAAAAAATAAAACCGCACAAAATAAAAAAAATAAAAATAATAATGCCTCGCGTAGAATAAAACGACGTAGTTTTGTTCCACACGCTACAGTGCTCGGCCCTTTGGGCTCCCAATTTGGGCCAACCCATTTGGCTTTTTTTTTTGTAGGCAATGTAAAAAAAAACGCTCGGCACAAAATAGAAAAAAAAATTACAAAAATATTGACTTATTAAGATAAAAAAATACCCGCGACATGAGGCCCAACACATAAGCCCATATATAAAAAAACAAACTATTAAAACATGGAACCCGAAAAAAATAAACCCGCACAATAAAAAATAGAAAAAATAAAAATAAAAATTTAAACGCAAAAATTAACCTGTCACTATAAACATGAGACCGAAAAAATAAACCCACACAGAATACAATAAAAAAACGCCATGTTCCCATAAAATTATATTAAAAAAAACCCGTATAGCCAAAAAAAGAAACCTTTAAACATGAGCCCCACACATAAGCTCATATAAGAAAAAAAAACAAACTATTAAATATGAGGACGAAAAAATAAAACCACACAAAATAAAAAAAATTAAAAATAGTAATGCCTCGCAACTACGCGAAAAAAATTAACGACCCGCAGCAACGCGAGGATAATCATGCTTGTTTGCATATCATATAATGTATTTTGCAGTATACTACTAGCCAAAAGTTCAATATAGACTCAATATTTGTCATGGACCCAATGAACCAATCTAGCCACATCAATTATTTTTAATCAAAAATAAAAAAACCCACTTTTCACATCTTTTTAAAAAATTAAATATCTCACACACTGTTAATCGTTACGCAAAACAAAACATATCATCGCGACGAGAATTAAATTATCTTTCTAAGAGGGCGACACTATGGTTCTTTCGACAACTTTTTTTTATGATATTATGAAGTCATATACATTTTTATGAAATCATAAATGGATTTATGAAATCATATATGATTTAATATGAAATCACATATGATTCGTGTATACGAATCATATATGATTCGACCACGAATCATAATATGATTTTTCGGCAATTGCGTAGACTGAAAAAAATTGAAAAAAAGTTTTTTTTTCAGTCGGAATCACAAATCATCTATGAATTTATAAAATCATATATATTATATGAAATTCATATAAGATTCGTTATACGAATCATATTTAGATTTTCAACACATTCGTGACGGAAACATAATAGAAAAAAAGGTCGTTAAAATCACAAATCATATATGATTTCATGATAACATATATTGAATTCGTTATACGAATCATATATGATTTTCGCAATTCGTGACTGAAAAAAAAATCGAAAAAAAGTTCCTCGAAAGTATATCGTGTCACCCGTCTACTGAAAGATAAAAAAATACTCGTCGCGATGGTGTATTTTTTGTCGTGTGACGATTTACCGTTTGTAAGATATTTTATTTTTAAAAAAGAGGTGAAAAGTGAGTTTTTCTATTTTGAGAAAAAAATGAGAGTGCTAGGATTTTGATCATTTGAATCTATGACAAATAATGGGTCTATGTTGATCTTAACTCTATGCTACTAATCAACTAAAAAAAATGTCGCACTTGGGCCAATTTAGTTGGGTTGATTGGCTAAAAAATCATCATCTTGTAACTTTGTAATTCTTCTAGCTTCTTGCTAGTTTTTTAATAAAGTGATGTTAAAAAAAAAACAAGCAGGATAGCCCGTGCGTTGCGGCGGAACATAATTTTTTGCGAAAATAAGAATGTACTCGCCCGTTGCGGTGGGGCTGACTTCTATTCAACGCATGCATTTTATTTCACTGGGTATTTTTTTAACAATCGCGGTATTTGAATGAGTATTTGTCATTGGGGCGAGTATAGTATTTTTTGATCTAAATGAATCGGTAGATATGTGTTATGTATTTGATAAATAAAGTTTATTATATAACAAAGCCGTAAATAGTTAAAAGTTGATGATACGTTTTGGAAATTTTCTTTTTTTTCTATTTATATTAAACTTCAACATTTTTTATAAAATCGCACGTATGTCAGAAGCATTGCAATATTGGGCTCGGTTTGTTCGCAATTCGAAGATCTTTCCGCGTGTATTTTTTTATCTGAATGATCGGTAGATATGTATTATATATTTGATAAATAAAGTTTATTATATAAAAAAGTCGTAAATAGTTAAAAGTTGAAGGTGCGTTTTGTAATTTTTTTTTTAACTTTGGGCTGGAAATTTTTTCCACGTCAAAACGACGTCGTAATGCATCAGTAATGATATATACGAGTCGGCATATGGCCCGCACGTTGCGGCAGAGGCTAACCTAATGTCGAAAGATATTTAGCTTCGATAATAGTGTGTTTTCGGTATTCTGGTATGTTTTAACAATTTTTTGGTACACAAGCGTTATTGTAACAAAGAATAATGACCCAAGTACTTTTTGTCCATATATATTATATATTTACCATTTGGGCCGACCACATCGGCTAAAAGGAGCCCGGCTAAGGATCCAAACATTTTTGACATTTTTTTAATAAAATCGTGCATATTTCAGAAGCATTGCAATATTGGGCTCGTTTTGTTCGCAACTCGAAAATCTTTCCGCGGGTATTTTTTGATCTAAAAGAATCGGTAGATATGTGTTATATATTTGATAAATAAAGTTTATTATATAAAAAGTCGTAAATAGTTAAAAGTTGAGGGTCCGTTTTGTAATTTTTTTCCATTTTGGGCCGGTGGTTTTTTTTAACTTTGGGCCAGATTTACGTATGTTAGAAACATTGCAATATTAGGCTCGTTTTGTTCGCAATTCGAAGATCTTTCCGCGTGTATTTTTTGATATGAATGAATCGGTGGATATGTGTTATATATGTGATAAATAAAGTTTATTATATAAAAAAAGTCGTAAATATTTAAAAGTTGAGGGTACGATTTGTAAGTTTTCTTTTTTTCCTATTTATATTAAATTTCAACATTTTTTATAAAATCGTGCGTATCTCAGAAGCATTGCAATATTAGGCTCGTTTTGTTCGCAATTCGAAGATCTTTCCGCGAGTATTTTTTGATCTGAATGAGATAAATAAAAGTTATATAAAAAGTCGAAAGTAGCTAAAAGTTTAACGTTGTTTTTGTAATTTTTTTCATAGTTTGAGGGTGTATTTTGTAATTATTTTTCTGTTTTTGGACTTTGTTGGGCTTGTAATTTTTTTTTTGTTTGGGCTTTGTTGGGCTGTTTTTTGGCCCAATACATACCAAACGTCTATACGACGTCGTCGTCACCACAAATAGGATATTGTTCAATTCAATGAGTTTACCGCTCTTCCAAAATAAAATTAGATTAAATTTTCCCGTCCCTCCCAAAACTATTTTCCCCAAATCAGTTTTTTTCATCTCTCACCCAAAACTGTTCATCGATCCCTCTTCCTTTCTCCAGACGACCAGACACACTCCTTCGTTTATTGCTCGCAATCGTGTCACCGCCTCGCTATTTCTCCACCAACGTTGTTACTTAACAATCGGTTTTGCAGACATGTTTTATGACTCTGAATCCCTTATCCTGGTAACAAAACTAATTCTACTATATTAGTATGTATATTATTAAATTTTTATGTTTGATTGTGTTTTA
>BQNB010014592.1:0-71837 GCA_026074375.1 Tanacetum coccineum
TTTTCAAATCAATTTTATCTTCAATCGGTGAGATAGTAACTCACTAATTCACTCTTACCATTCTATTAGTAGCAATACTATTAGTGAGCAGCCTGCTTTGAGGTGTCCGGTAAAGAGATACTAGCAAGTACAATGAATCTAATGCATTTGCGTTAGATGATCTAACACTTTGAGCTGGATACCCTGTCAAGGAGGTTCTTATAATGAATCTACCTGATCACAGGTACAATGTTTATACTGTAAAACGGTCCTCACAGAACCGGAGGTTAATGCAACCGAACTCTGACGAATGACAAAGCCATATTCATCACCCAGCTTTATTGCTAACTATTTTATTTTTAGGATTACATAAAGATGGAGATGTAGATGCCTCATTCCAGTGGAGTCAATTCACAACCCCATGCTCACACTTAATGCTTCTAATCAAAGACATCATGACAACTGAAAGAACTACAACACAGCTTCCGCAACTCTGATAAGAACTATCATGATCCAGAAGAGTGTGAGTATGCGGGTCTGAAAGTCACAACATCACATGAAGGCAATATCCCACAATAAGGATGATTAAGAGATTTAAAGAGGATGGTGATCTCAAAGAAAGCTCAAAGATCATTTAAGTCTAAGGAACAAAGCTCAAAGATCACTACTTGATGTACAACGATAAATGTTGAAGAATCAAAAGACTACAAGCCAGAACCAAAGATTAATTCAAATATAATGCTAGGATTCAATTTGTACTTTCTCGGGTGACCTCCCTTAGGGGGAGATTGTTAGGATTATGAAAATTCATGTAAAAGACTCGGTCACCTCGTGTTATATCTAGCATAGGTTAGCTAGTAGTCTTAGTTTTAATTGTTTAGTTATCGTACAACTTATGGTGTTGGGTTGGGTCTTTACCCACTTGTTAGCCCACTCCATGGCCCTCTTAGGGGCACCAAAACCCTTGTATAAATACCCCTTTACAGCTATAGGAAGAGGTTGGATGTTCATTTTTATGATAAGCATACATTAAGTAACTTTCTCTCTCTAAAACTCTTATTTTCTCTCTCTAAGAAATCGGCCCAACCCTAATCCATACCTTGTGTTATGATATCCAATATACTACAGTATATAAGAGTGAGGAAGAAGTTGCACCTAAGATTAAAACTATTGAGATGTTTAATAAACCTAGTTTTGCTAAGATAAACTTTGTTAAGTCTACTAAGCAAGTAAAATCTCGTAGGAACACATCAGTTGATAAAAATAGGCAAAACACACCTAGTCCTAGAGGAAACAAGAGAAATTGGAACCATCAGATGTCTTAAAAGTTAGAGAATGATTTTGAGATGTTCAACAAATCTTGTCATGTGTGTGGTAGTTTTGATCATTTGAAGAATGACTGCAATAACTAGAATAATAATGGAAGATTTACGAAACCCGTTTGGACCAATGTTCAAAGGGTGAACAAACAGAATTTCTCTAAATTAACTCATCCCAGTCCAAAAAGGAACATGGTTCCAAGAACAGTCTTAACTAGGTTTGGCCCAATTTCACTTAATGCTGCTAGACCAGTCAATACTGTTCAATCAAGAACAGCAGTGAATAATGCAGGACCTATGAAAATGTTATTAATAATGCATATTAAACTGCTAGAAGGCCTTTTAATAAAATAACAGCAGCTAATAATATTAATTTTAATAAGAGGGTTAATACTGTTAATGATAAAAAAAATGTTAATGCTGCTAGGCCAAATGTAGTAGTTAATACTGCTAGACCAAAAGAAGTTCTTAGTGCTGTTAAGGGAAACAAAGGAAATGCTATTAAGGCCTCAGCTTGTTGGGTTTGGAGACCAAAACCTAAAGTCATAGACCATGTCTCCAGAAACAATGGTGCATCAATGTCCTTTAAAAGATTTGACTATATTGATGCACAAGGCAGATCCAAGTCAGTAATGGCTTGGGTCCCCAAAAGAAACTATTTTTCCTACTATTATGTGCAGGGCAATCCACAACAAGATTTAAAGGATAAAGGAGTGATTGACAGTGGATTCTCTAGGCACATGACAGGAAACAGATCCTATCTTACAGATTATGAAGAAATTGATGGAGGAATTATTGCCTTTGGAGGTAATTCCAAAGGAGGGAAAATTACTGGGAAAGGTAAAATAAGAACTGGTAAATTGGATTTTGAATATGTATATTTTGTAAAGGAACTAAAGTTTAACCTTTTCAGTGTCTCACAAATGTGTGACAAGAAGAATAGTGTTCTTTTTACTAATACTGAATGTGTTGTTCTGTCTCCAGACTTTAAGTTAACTGATGAAAGTCATGTTTTACTTAAAGTTCCTATAAAGGATAACATGTACAGTGTTGACTTAAAGAATGTTGTTCCTCAAGGAGGTCTCACTTGTCTCTTTGCAAAAGCCACACCAGATGAATCTAATCTTTGGCATAGGAGGCTTGGACATGTAAATTTCAAAACAATGAATAAAGTGGTAAGGGGAAACCTTGTAAGAGGTTTACCTTTAAAACTTTTTGAAATTAATCAAACCTGTGTTGCTTGTCAGAAGGGAAAACAACACAGAGCTTCTTGTAAGACCAAAACAGTCAGTTCAATCAGCCAACCATTACAAATGTTGCAAATGGATTTGTTTGGCCCAATATTTGTAAAGAGTTTAATGAAGAAGATGTACTGCCTAGTTGTCACAGATGATTTGAGTAGGTTTAGTTGGGTTTTATTTTTAGCCACTAAGGATGAAACTAGTGAAATCCTAAAAACATTCATAACAGGCATAGAAAATCTAATAGACCTTAGGGTGAAAGTGATTAGATGTGACAATGGGACTGAATTCAAGAATAGGGTCATGAATCATTTTTGTGAAATGAAGGGTATTAAGAGGAAATTTAGTGTTGCTAGGACTCCACAACAAAATGGAGTAGCTAAAAGGAAAAATAGGACACTAATAGAGGCTGCTAGGACTATGCTAGCTGATTCAAAATTGTTAACAACTTTTTGGGCTGAAGCAGTTAATACTTTTTGTTATGTCCAAAATAGGGTGTTAGTTATCAAGCCACACAACAAGACCCCTTATGAACTTTTTCTAGGTAGAAAACCTGCTTTGAGCTTCATTAGACCATTTAGGTGTCCTGTTACAATCTTTAATATCATAGATCACCTAGGTAAGTTTGATGGAAAGGCTGATGAAGGGTTCTTTGTAGGATACTCTACCAATAGAAAAGCATTTAGAGTATTCAACAGTAGAACTAGGATAGTAGAAGAGAACCTGCATGTTCAATTTACTGAAAATACATCTAATATTGTAGGAAGTAGACCTAATTGACTTTTTGATATAGAGGCACTGATAAAATCTATGAACTATAAGCCAGTTGTTGCAGGGAATTAGTCTAATGGTAATGCATGTACAAAAGTATGTGATGATGTAGGTAAAGCTAGAGTGGAGACAGTACCTGGCAAAGAATACATACTGCTACCATTATGGACTCAAGATCCATCATTCTCTTCTAGTTCAAAGGATTCTCCTGATGCTGGATTTAAACCATCAAGGGAGGAGGAAAATAAGGATGCTAAAGATCCAGGGAATGAAAGTGGAAATCCAATTAAAGGGAAAGATAGTGAGGTTCTAAGTACAGAGGAGCCAAGAATTAATCAAGAGAAGGATGATTATATTAACAACACTAATATTAATAATGCTAGTGATGGAAACATCACTAATAATATTAATGTTGTTAGTTCAACTGTTAATGCTGTTGTCACAGAAGTTAATGTTGTTGATCTAAAACAGGCATTAAACTTCCAAATGATCAAAATATGCCTGAATTGGAAGATATTGTTTATTTAGATGATGATGAAGATGTTGGTGTAGAGGCTTACATGAATAATTTAGATGCATTTATGCCTGTCAATCGTATTCTAACTACATGAATACACAAAGATCATCCAGTTGATCAAATCATTGGAGACTTGAATTCAGCACCTCAAACAAGAACAATGATAAAGAATTTGAAAGAACATGGTTTGTTTAGCTCAGTTCAGCAAAAAACAAACCATAAAGACTTTTAGAATTATCTATTTGCATGTTTCTTATCACAAGAAGAACCCAAAAAGGTAGTTTAAGCACTGAAGGATCCAAGCTGGATAGAGGCTATGCAGGAAGAGCTTCTACAATTCAAGCTACAAGAAGTTTGGTCTTTGGTAGAGTTACCTAACGTAAAGAGAGCTATAGGAACTAAATGGGTCTTTAGAAATGAAAAGGATAAAAGAGGTATTGTGATTAAGAATAAAGCAAGATTGGTTGCAGAGGGGTACACACAAGAAGAAGGAATTTATTATGATGAGGTTTTTGCTCCTGTTGCCATAATTGAAGCAATTAGGGTATTCTTAGCCTATGCCTCATTTAAAGACATTGTGGTGTACCAAATGGATGTCAAGAGTGCTTTTTTTATGGAAAGATTGAAGAGGAATTCTATGTTTGTCAACCACCAGGATTTAAAAATCCAGACATCCCTGACAGAGTATACAAAGTAGAAAAGGCTCTCTATGGTTTGCATCAAACTCCCAAAGCTTGGTATGAGACCTTGTCCACTTATATGTTAGAAAATAGGTTTTAGAGAGGACAGATAGAAAAAACTTTTTTTATCAAGAGGGACCAAGGTGATATTCTGATAGTACAGGTATATGTAGATGATATCATTTTTGGGTCTACAAAGAAGAAGATGTGCACAGAGTTTGAAAAGATGATGCATAAGAAGTTTCAGATAAGTTCTATGGGTGAACTCACATTCTTCATAGGACTGCAAGTGAAGCAGAAGGAAGATGGGATTTTTATAAGCCAAGATAAGTATGTAACTGAGATTTTAAAGAAATTTGGCTTTAGTGATGTTAAAACAGCAAACACACTCATGGAAACCCATAAGCCTTTGCTCAAAGATGCAAATGGTGAAGATGTAGATAAACACATGTATAGATCAATGATTGGCTCACTGATGTATCTTACTTCTTTAAGACCAGATATAATGTTTGCTGTATATGTATGTGCCAGATTCCAAGTTAACCCTAAAATTTCACATCTTCATGTTGTGAAAAGGATATTAAGATACTTAAAAGGTCAACCTAAATTGGGCCTTTGGTATCCTAAGGATTCACCTTTTGATTTGGTGGCATATACTAACAGTGACTATGCAGGAGCAAGCTTAGATAAGAAGTCCAGAACAGGAGGTTGTCGATTCTTAGGGTGTAGATTGATTTCATGGCAGTGCAAGAAGCAGACTATGGTGGCTAATTCCACAATAGAGGCTGGATATGTAGCTGCTTTAAGTTGCTATGGTCAAGTGCTTTAGATTAAAAATTAATTGCTTGATTATGGGTATAACTTTATGCATACAAAGATCTATATTGATAATGAAAGCACAATATGCATAGTGAAGAACCATGTTTTTCACTCAAAGACAAAGCACATTGAGATTAGACATCACTTCATTAGAGATTCCAATGAAAAGAAGCTAATTTAAATGATCAAGATTCATACTGACAAGAATATTGCAGATTCGCTTACAAAAGCATTTGATGTAAGTAGGTTTCAATATTTGATTGCTAGTACTAGAATGCTAAATCTTTAAAGTTTTTGGTAAGGAAAAACAAAAGTGAGAGAGTTGGTGAGAATAAAAACAGAAAGAGAGTTGAATATATTAAAAACAGACAGAGAGAATTATGAGCTAAAAGAATTGAGAGAAATAAAAAACAAACAGAGTGATTTGGTAAGAAAAAGAAATAAGAGAATTTGTGAGTTGAAAAACAAAAAGACAGTTGAATATATTAAAAACAGACAGAGAGAATTGTGAGCTAAAAGAATTGAGAGAAATCAAAAACAGACAGAGAGTTTTTGTGAGTTAAAATGTTACTTTGATGATGGCAAAGCTGATTAGAATGGAATTGGAGTTAATGGTGGTAATTCAAAGTTAATACTGCTAGGCATAAACTTAATACTGCTGGTATGAGTTAATGTTGCTAGACATAAATTTACTACTGTTGTTGAAAGTTAATGCTGCTAGGCATAAATTTACTGCTGCTTGGAAAAGTTAATGCTACTAGGCTTAACTTACTGCTGAGTTACTACTGTTGGGTTACTTACTACTTCTAGTTGAAAGTTAATGTTGTTAGGCATAACTTACAACTGCTAGCGAACGTTAATGTTGTTGAGGGTATTTATATAAATTCTTCGATTAAAGGTTTCACTTAAACTTTTACTTGATTTCAATCTTTGATATACTCTCTAATCATAAACCCTAACTCAATTTTATCGTTAATCATCAAAACCCATCATAATGTCGGCACTAAAGTTTGCTGATTCACACAACATGGTCGCGTTCTTGGCTAAACCCACTAAAACTAAAGGGTTTGAGCAAATTGTAAATTTCTTAAATGTGAATCCTATCAAATATGCGTTAATGGTTAATCCTACAATCTATACTTCATGTATTAAGCAGTTTTAGGCTACTGCAAAGGTAAAAACTGTTAATGAAGAAGTTCAGTTACAAGCCCTAGTGGATGGGAAGAAAATGATCATCATTGAGACAAGTGTAAAAAGAGATCTTTAATTGGAAGATGCTGAAGGAATTGAATGTCTACCCAATGCTGATATTTTTGAGCAACTTACTTTAATGAGGTATGAAAAACCTTCTTAGAAACTTACATTCTATAAAGCTTTCTTTTCTCCTCAATGGAAGTTTTTGATTCATACTATTCTACAATGCCTAAGTGCTAAGTCTACTGCATGGAACAAATTTAGTAGCACTATGGCCTCTGCAATAATCTGCTTAGCCACAAACCATAAATTCAACTTTTCTAAGTATATCTTTGAAAGTATGGTGAAGAATGTGGATAGTAGTGTCAAATTTCTAATGTATCCAAGGTTTGTGCAAGTCTTTCTAGATAAACAAATTGGTGATATGTCTACTCATGATGAAATTTTTGTTACACCCTCTCACATAAAGAAGGTATTTAGCAATATGAAAAGGGTTGGGAAAGGATTCTCTAGAGCAGTTACACCCTTATTTCCAACCATGATGGTTCAAGGTCAAGAAGAAATGGTTGAAGGTTCAGCTTTGCTAACTGATCCCCATCACACACCCATCATTCAACCATCAACATCACAACTTCAGAAGAAACAATCTAGGAGAAAATAGAGAAAGGGCACTAAGATACCTTAGTCTAGTGTTCCTACAAAACCTGTAGCAGATGAGGCTATCCATAAGGAGAGGGGAGACAGTGTGGAAAGGGCTGCCACTACTGCTTCTAGCTTAGAAACAGAGCAGGACAGTGGTAACATCATTAGGACCTAATCCACGGCAATACCTAATGTTCCTCTTTCTTAAGGAATTGGTTCAGGTGGTAGACCCAGGCGCCAAGAAGCCATAGGGGACAGACCTGCTCAAACTAGGTTTGAGAGTTTGTCTAAACAGTCCAATGACCCACCTCTCTCAAGAGTTAACACACTTAGAAGTAGGGAGGATAGACTGAAACTTAAAGAATTAATGGACCTTTATACAAAACTGTCTGATAGAGTTCTTGACTTAGAGACAACAAAGACTGCTCAAGCAAAGGAGATTACTTGTATGAAGAAGAGAGTCAAGAAGCTAGAAAGGAAAAGGAAGCCAAAAAATCTAGGGATGAAAATATTATTCAAGATTGGTAGACGTGCAAGAGTGATTTCCTCTGATGAAGATATTTTGGGTGGTCAGGAGGATGCATCCAAACAGGAGAGGAAAATTACTGACATTGACCAAGGTGCAGAAGTTACATTGGTTGATGCAACTCAGGGGAGGTATGATGATGCCCAAATGTTTGATACAGATGTTTTTAATGATGAAGAAGTGTTTGTTGCAAAGCAAAGTGAAAAAGTTGTTGAAGAAGTAGTTAGTATTGCTGAAGTTGGTGTTGCTGCAACAATTACCTCTGAAGAGATCACTTTAGCTCAAGCACTTGCAGCTTTGAAGAGTGCAAAACCAAAAGTTGATAAGGTTGTTAGTCAAAAACTAGAGCAGGGTACAACTAAACCAACAGCTACCCCAACAACTGCTACGACAACAACAACTACTAAAGGAATTCTTCTTTAAGAGCCAAGTGAAACAACAACAACAACAAAAATAACAACAACACTAATAACTTCTTTAAAGGATAAGGGTAAAGGAATCATGGTTGAAGAACCTTTGAAGATGAAGAAGAAAGATCAAGTCCTCTTTGATGAACAAGAAGCTATAAGGCTACAAGCTCAATTTGATAAGGAAGAGAGGATTGCAAGAGAAAAGGAAGAAGCCAATGCTGCCTTAATTGAACAATGGAATGATATTCAGGATAAGGTGGAAACTGATTATGAATTAGCTCAAAGGCTGCAAGTAGAGGAACAAGAAGAGTTCATAATTGAAGAAAAGTCTAAAGTATTTCAACAACTCTTGGAGAAAAGAAGAAAGCACTTTGCAGCTAAAAGAGTAGAGGAAAAAAGAAATAGACCACCCATAAAAGCTCAACAAATGAGTATAATGTGTACCTATCTGAAAAACATGGCAGGATGGAAGCCCAAAGACTTAAAGACTAAGTCATTTGCCAATGTTCAAGCGTTATTTGATAAAGCAATGAAAAGGGTAAATACATTTGTTGATATGGATACAGAACTGGTGGGAGGTAGTAAAGTAAGAGCATAAGGCAGTGTGACAAGAGAAGAAAGTAGTTCAAAAAGAGCAAGAGATGAGCTAAAGCATGAGAAGGCAAAGAATCAAAAGGTGGATGATGATAAAGAGAGAGAAGATCTTCAACAATGCTTTGAGATGGTTACAGAAGATTTTAATCCCAATAGAATAGATCTTGCTTAGCTTATACAAGGCTAAGTTGTATTGTGAATATCAAAGACTATGCGGAATCTAGTCAATGATACTAAGAAGAATTTCATTGAAACAACAATGTATAATATGAATAACAAAACAATTTTCCAAACTTTCAGCCTCAATATAATATGAACACTCTTAATAGTGTTAGGGTTACAAAACCTTGAAGCTATATTGATATCAAAACAAAACAATTTCTAGATATCTAACTTTATGCCCAATGACCTGCTTTTATACACCACGGAGTCCTAACCGGCTTACAATATTTTCCTAAGTTATCATGAACTTCTAAACAAATAACTTATACATATCTTTTACAAAAATGTCTCATACTTATCACATAAGCAATCTTTATCTTTTCTCTGATAAGTCTTTGATCTCTTCTCTGTCAGCATAAACTCTTCCAGCAGTTGTAATCTTTAAGTAGTTATAACTTTCACACCAACAGTAGTAACTTTTGTACCAGCAGCACTAACTGTGTACAAGCAACATTAACTACTTAGAAAGTTTTCTTCAATCTTCATTAGCAGTACTAAGTTACACTAGCAGTAGTAACTTGTAGTAGTAACATATACTAGCAGTAGTAACTTATACTAGCAGTAGTAACTAGCAGTACTAATATACACTAGCAGTAGTAACTTACACTAGCAGTAGTAACTAGCAGTACTAACTACTTAGCATATTTTTCATTAAGATTACTAACAGCACTAATTTATACTTAGCAGCAGTAACTAATACCTTAACAGTCTTAACTTTCTCTTAGCAGTAGTAACTTCCAAACAACATCAAGAGGCTTTTAATCCCAACAATCCTCCCTTAAACTTGATATTCTCCTTCAAAAATCTCAAGTTTCTTTATTAAAAGCTTCATAATCACCAGGAGGATGCTTCCAAACACTTCACTGTTTCTTGAGCTGTTTTGTCATAAGCTTAAGAAGTTGATAACACATTTCATTCCAATAATTAGATTTCAGCTTCTTATTCAGCATATCAGTGATTGTTGCAGGTGTAAGAGGATATCTCTTCTCTATTAGCATATAGACATGCATATCTTCAAACCTCACAAAGTGTACTCTACAAAAATCATATAACCTCCAAAGCAATACTTTCTTTCCTTGTAAACTCCTCCATACTTCATCTTCTATATGATGTTCAAACATAGTTTTTAGATCACCTCATAGCACTCTCTCATAGCCTTCTTCTGGCCTTGTATTCCCATGCTTAGCTTTAACCAACTTCCATAGATTTTCCAAATCTTCTCTGTCAAACTCTTTGAGCAGTTGACTAAAAAATAAGTATGTATTGGCACTTCCATCAGCTCTCATTATTTCATAATAGCCATTCCTTCCTTTTCTATGAATCTGGAAATTTACAATGGGTGCATGCTTGGTAGCTAGGGGTATAACATCAATTGCAACATCTTCTTCTATAACCAACTCAAAGCATTATTGAAGATCTTCTCTCTCTTTATCATCATCTACCTTTTGCTTCTTTATAGGCTCTTATTCTAGCTCATCACTTGCTTTTTTAGAACTGCTTTCTTCTTCTCTTATCTCACTGCCTTCTACCAAATCTGTATCCATTTCTACAAATATATTTGCCCTTTTCATAGCATTCTTAAATAATTCTTTAACACTAGCAAAGGACTTGTTTTTCAAATTTTTGGGCTTCCATCCTGCCATGTTTTTTAGATAAGTAGTCATGATACTTCTTTGTTAAACTGTGGTAGGTAGTTTATTTCTCCTTTCTTCTGCTCTCTTAGCTGCAAAGTGCTTCCTCCTTTTCTCCAAGAGTTGTTGAAATAGCTTATACTTTTATTCAATTGTCAACTCTTCTTGTTCCTCTGCTTGCATCCTTTGAGCTAATTCATAGTCAGTTTCTACCTTATCCTGAATATCATTCCATTGTGCAATTAAGGCAGCATTGGCTTCTTCCTTTTCTCTTGCAATCCTCTCTTCCTCATTAAATTGAGCTTGCATCCTTATAGCTTCTTGTTCATCAAAGAGGACTTGATCTTTGGGCTTCATCTTCAAAGGCTCTTCAACCATGATTCCTTTACCCTTATCCATTGAAGAAGTTATTGGTGTTGTTGTTGTTTTTGTTGTTGTTCTTGTTTCACTTGGCTCTTGAAGAAGAATTCCTTTTGTAGTAGCAGTTGTTGGTGTAGCTGTTGGTTTAGTTGTACCCTGCTCTAGTTTTTGACTAACACTCTTATTAACTTTTGGTTTTGCACTCTTCAAAGCTGCAAGTGCTTGAGCTAAAGTGATCTCTTCAGTAATAATTGTTGCAGCAGTACTAACTTCTACTTCTTCAATAACTTTTTCACTTTGCTCTACAACAAACACTTCTTCACCATTAAAAACATTTGTGTCAAACATTTGAGCATCATCATACCTCCCTTGAGTTTCATTAACCAAAGTAACCTCTGCATCTTGGTCAATATCATCTATTTTCCACCCATCACCCAAACCTTAATTATCAGAGGAAATAACTTATACAGATCTACCAATCTTGAATAATCTTTTCGTCCCTAGAGTTTTTGACTTCCTTTTCCTTTCTAGCTTCTTGACTCTCTTTTGCAAACTAGCAATCTCCTTTGCTTAAGCAGTCTTTGTTATCTCTAAGTCAAGAACTCCATCAATTTAGTACAAAGGTCCGTCAATTCCTTAAATGTCAGTCTGTCCTCCCCATTTCCAAGTGTGTTAACTCTTGAGAGAGGTGGGTCATTGGACTGTATAGGCACATTTTCCTCATTGGCAGCCTCATCTGCTATAGGCTCTATAGGACTATTGGATTGAGGAATCTTAGTGTCTTTTCTCTGTTTTCTCCTAGATTGTTTCTTCTGAGGTTGTGATGTTGATGGTTGAATAATGGGTGTGTGATGCGGATCAGTTGGCATAGTAGAACCTTCACCTATTTCTACTTAAGCTTGAACCATCATGGTTGGAAATAATGGTGTAACTGCTCCAGAGAATCCTTTCCTAATCCTTTTCATATTACCAAATACCTTCTTTGTGTGAGAGGGTGTAACAAAAATTTCATCATGAGTAGAAATATCACCAACTAGTTTATCTAGAAAGACTTGCACAAACCTTGGATACATTAGAAATTTGACACTAGTATCCATATTCTTCACCATACTTTCAAAGATATACTTAGAAAAGTTGAATTTCTGGTTTGTGGCTAAGCAGATTATCACAGAGGCCATAGTGCTACTAAATTCGTTCCATGTAGTAGACTTAGCACTTAGGCATTGCAGAATAGTAAGGATAAAAAACTTCCATTGAGGAGAAAAGAAAGCTTTGTAGAATGTAAGTTTCTGAGAAGGTTTTCATACCCCATTAAAGCAAGTTGCTCAGAAATATCAGCATTGGGTAGACATTTAATTCCTTCAACATCTTCCAATTTAAGATCTCTTCTTACACTTGTCTCAGTGATGATCACTTTCTTCCCATCCACTAGGGCTTGTAACTGAACTTCTCCATTAACAGTTTTCACCTTTGTAGTAGCCCAAAACTGCCTAATACATGAAGTATAGATTGTAGGATTAACCGTTAACGCATATTTGATAGGATTCGCATTCAAGTAATCCAAAATTTCCTCAAACCCATCACTTTCAGTGGGTTTAGCCAAGAACGCGACCATGTTGTGTGAATCAGCAAACTTTAGAGCAGACATTATGATGGGCTTTGATGATTAACAATGAAATTGAGTTAAGTTTATGATTAGAGAGTATATCAAAGATTAAAATCGAGTAAAAGTTTGAATGAAACCCTTAATCGAAGTATTTATATAAATAACCTTAACAGCATTAACGTTCGCTAGCAGTTGTAAGTTATGCCTAACAGCATTAACTTTTAACTAGCAGTAGTAAGTAACCCAGCAGTAGTAACTCAGTCGTAAATTAAGCCTAGCAGCATTAACTTACAACCAACAATAGTAAGTTATGTGTAGCAGCATTAACTTTCACTAGCAGCAGTAAGTTTATGCCTAGCAGCATTAACTTTGAATCACCAGCATTAACTCCAATTCCTTTCTAATCAGCATTTCCATTATCAAATTAGTATTATAACTTACGAATTCTCTTTGTCTGTTTTTGATTTCTCTCAGTTATTTTAGCTCATAATTCTCTTTGTCTGTTTTTGATTTCTCTCAATTCTTTTACCTCACAATTCTCTCTGTCTGTTTTTCAACTCACAACTTCTCTCAATTCTTTTTCTCACTAAATCACTCTGTCTGTTTTTATCACACATCTCTCTTTCTATTTTTCAACTCATAACTTCTCTCTTATTCATTTACCTCACCATTTTCTTAATCAGGACTTTAAAGATTTAGCATTCCAATACTGGCAATCAAATATTGAAATCTACTTACATCAAATGCTTTTGTAAGCAAATGTACAACATTCTTATCAGTATGAATCTTGATCATTTGGATTAGCTTCTTTTCATTGGAATCTCTAATGAAGTGATGTCTAATCTTAATGTGCGTTGTCTTTGAGTGAAAAATAAGGTTCTTCACTATACATATAGTACTCTCATTATCAATATAAATCTTTGTATGCATAAAGTTATACCTATAATCTAGCAATTGATTTTGAATCCAAAGCACTTGGCCATAGCAACTTGAAGCAGCTATATATTCAGCTTTTGTTGTGGAATTAGCAACCACAGTCTGCATCTTACACTGCCATGAAATCAATCTACATTATAGGAATTGACAACCTTCTGTTGTGGACTTCCTATCTAAGCTTGCTCCTGCATAGTCATTGTTAGTGTATGCCAGTGCATAGTCCATACACTAGTATTTGTTTTTTTGTGTATGCCACCAATCAAAGGTGAATCCTTAGGATACCATAGGCCAAATTTAGGTTACCTTTAAGATATCTAAAATTCTTTTCATAGCATGAAGATGTGACACGTTTAGGTAACTTGGAATCTGGCACATACACCTACAAGCAAACATTTATATCTGGTCTTGAAGAAGTAAGATACATCAATGAGCCTGATCATTGATCTATACAGTGTTTCATCTACATCTTCACCATCAAAATCTTTGAGCAAAGGCTTATGGTTTTCCATTGTGTGCTCGCTGTTTAACATCACAAAAGCCAAATTTCTTCAAAATCTCAATCACATACTTGTTCTTGGCTTATAAAAATCCTCATCTTCTTTCTGCTTCACATGCAGTCCTAGAAAGAATGTGAGTTCACCATAGAACTCGATCTGAAACGTTCTTATGCATCATCTTCTCAAACTCTGTGCATAATTCTTCGTGTTATAGACCCAAAATGATTGCATCTACATATAACATATAATAATTGAGAATATCACATTGGTCCCTCTGAAAACAATATTTTTTGGCTATTTGTCTCTCTCTAAAACCTATTTTCCAACAACTAAGTGACAAGGTCTCATACCAAGCTCCATGGAGCTTGATGCGAAACCATAAGAGCCTTTTCTACTTTGGTAAACATGTCAAGGGAAGTCTGGATCTTCTAAGCCTATGGTTGTTGACAAACATAGACTTCCTATTCAATCTTACCAAAAGAAAAGCACTCTTGACATTCATCTGGTACACACAAAGCTTTTAAATGAGGCATAGGCTAAGATAGCCTAATTTCTTTCAATTCGGGCAACAGGAGCAAAAACTTCATCATAGTCAATCCCTTTCTTTTGTGTTTACCCTTGAGCAACCAATCTTGCTTGTTCTTATCACAATGCCTCTTTCCATCTTCTTGTTACTGTAAACCCATATAGTACCTATGCCCTTTTGCCATTTGGTAAAATCTACCAAGGTCCAAACCTTTGTAATTGAAATTGTAGAAGCTCATCTTGCATATCTTCTATCGCAACTAGATCCTTCTGCTTGGATTACGTTCTGGGTTTTCTTGTGGATAAAAAGCAAGCAAACAAACATTTTGTAAAGTCTTTATGGTTGTTCTTTGCTAAACTGAACTAAACAAACCAGTTCCTTTCAAAATTATTTGCCATATGTTCTTGTTGAGGTGCTAAATTTAAGTCTCTAATGATTTGTTAAATTGGATGATCTTTGTGTATTCTTGTAGTTGGAATAAGACTGACAGGCATAAATGTATCTAAATTATTCATGTCAGTGATAAGTGCTTAATTACACATATCTTTTGCCTCTAAAAACGAGCTTAAATGACCAAAAACAGACAAAAACTGCCAAATATATGTTTGTTTTGCATTTGTATTGCTGGCAGGAAGTGGATATCAAA
The DNA here is from genome assembly GCA_026074375.1 of Tanacetum coccineum. Lineage (NCBI taxonomy): Eukaryota > Viridiplantae > Streptophyta > Magnoliopsida > Asterales > Asteraceae > Tanacetum > Tanacetum coccineum. The sequence goes on from BQNB010014592.1 coordinate 15,117, forward strand.
CAAAAAAGGACAGAAAACCCAAGCCAAATGACAAAACTGAGCATGGAATGGAAAAGACTGTGCAAAATCAAGGCCCAAAGTCCAAAAATGCCAAGTCCAGAAGTCAATACAGAAAGAATCAGCGTCAAACCGTAGTCGTGTAACTGAAGAATACTATTGAAAGCAATCTTACCCATCTGATAGGCGTGAAAGCCCAATAGTATAATAATGAAGACAGTGAAGACCAAATGGCCCTCAATCATTTACAACATCCCATTTGTGGCAATAGCAAAGACTGTGAAGACTTTGAAGGCCATCCTAGCCTAGTTACACCATATCTCAGCCACTTGTACACACAAAACCACATCATAAACTTATTGGGCTTGAAAAATAGCCCAAAAATAAGCTACTACCTATTGGGCCCAAACCCATAACCCAGTGGGCCCAATAACAGAGCCCAAACTCAAGGACCAAAAATGTAAATTTTAAAAAACCTTGTTTTATAATTAAAAATGAAAAAATAAAGAAAAGGGCCAAAAATGCCAAGTTTGAAACTTGTTTTATAAAAGAAAATTGTTTTAAACTAAAAGAGGGGCTGAAATTGCAATTACCCTAACCTTTTTATTCTTTTAAAGTTATAAAACCACAAGGGCTGAAATTGCAATTTACCTAAAGTCTTTTTATTCTTTTAAAGTTATAAAACCACAAGGGCTGAAATTGCAATTTACCTAAAGTCTTTTTATTCTTTTAGTTATAAAAACGCAAGGGCCAAAAGTGCCACTTTCCAAAGTCTCATTATAACTGAAAAAGGGCCAAAAAGGAATTGAACAAAGAAAGAAAGTTGGGGGGTGCTTTTGCACCTTCCCCAAACTTCTCTTTTAAAACCTGCGAACCACCCCTGCCAAACCACCACTCCCGCCAAAACCATACCACCCCATTCCCCCTGTTTTCACTGCAAAACCACTACCCTAGTACATCTCTACAGCACACCCATACCTTTCCCCACAACCCACAACCCTTATAACCCCTTTCCCTGTCATTTCACTCAACCCCGTACCCCCCATCAATGGCTAAAAATGCTACAAAGCCATCCAAGGGCTGGGATTGGATGAGGACCTTTCTACACTCGCAACAAACACAGCCCAAGGGCTTTGAGCCTCTATAAAAGAAGAGAGACCAAGCCGAGACTCAACACACCTTGTTTTTACTTTTGTAGTATAATTTTAATTAAGTTTGCTTTACATTGCTATATTCAGTTTATTTTAAAAGCCTTTTGTTGTAATATTCTGCAGTTTTAATAAAAATTAAGAGTTTTTGTGAAATTACTCTTATCAAAATTTGAAGTATAATTTAAGTTGTTTAAATCTATTCAAATGGTTTAAAAAAGTGTTAAAAGTCATTAAACTTTACTTATACTCAAATATCTCTGCCTCCATTTACCTAAAAAACAGCTTAAAACCTTTTTATATAAAATAAGGGGGTGTTTGGTTTTACCTTAAAATGGGTCATAATGGAAATTGGTATGGGTCACAAACACTCAGCCAACTTTGGCTGAGTGTGTAGGCTTCATTAAGCCACTTTAATTACAAGTTTTAGTTTAAAAATAGTTTTTTATGTCCCTTTTGCTTTCTGTCAAAATTTGGATAAGCAAAATTTTTAAAAGTGTTTTATAAAGAGAAAAATAGAGAAATAAAACACAAGGACTGAAATTGCAATTACCCTAACCTTTTTATTCTTTTAAAGTTATAAAACCACAAGGGCTGAAATTGCAATTTACCTAAAGTCTTTTTATTCTTTTAGTTATAAAAACGCAAGGGCCAAAAGTGCCACTTTCCAAAGTCTCATTATAACTGAAAAAGGGCCAAAAAGGAATTGAACAAAGAAAGAAAGTTGGGGGGTGCTTTTGCACCTTCCCCAAACTTCTCTTTTAAAACCTGCGAACCACCCCTGCCAAACCACCACTCCCGCCAAAACCATACCACCCCATTCCCCCTGTTTTCACTGCAAAACCACTACCCTAGTACATCTCTACAGCTCACCCATACCTTTCCCCACAACCCACAACCCTTATAACCCCTTTCCCTGTCATTTCACTCAACCCCGTACCCCCCATCAATGGCTAAAAATGCTACAAAGCCATCCAAGGGCTAGGATTGGATGAGGACCTTTCTACACTCGCAACAAACACAGCCCAAGGGCTTTGAGCCTCTATAAAAGAAGAGAGACCAAGCCGAGACTCAATACACCATTTTTTTATGTTTTTAGTTTAATTTTAAGTCAAAGTCTTTCTTTTAATCATTTAAGTGTAACTCAGCTGTTTTAAAGCTTTGTGTTGTAATCTTTCTGTTTTTAATGTAAAAAGTCAAGAGTTCTTGTGAAATTGCCATTGTCGAAATTTAAGCTATCATTCAAGTTATTAAAACCTGTTTAAATTATTTAAGAATGTGTTAAAGGTTGTTAAAATTCATTTGTGATCCTTTTCTCAGCCTAATTTCCCATAAAAAACAGTAAAAAAACCCTTTTTATAAATTAAGGGGGTGTTTGGTTTAGTGGTAAAATGGGTCATATGGGTGTTGGTTATGGGTCAAGTGCACTCAGCCACTTTTGGCTGAGTGTGTAGGGTTTACTAAACCTTTTTAATCCCTAGTTTTAGTGTCAAAATAGTTTTTTAAGCCCTTTTTACTTTCTGTCAAACTTTTACAAAGAAAAAGTGAGCTTAAAGGCTTAAGCTGCATAAGCAGCCTAAGCACACCATTGTGTGCCCATTGTTGATGTTTCTAGCCACTTTAAAGCATCCCATGTTCTGTCTTTGGTTTGGCAGCATAAGTCAAAATGTGTGTATGCATGTGTATTTTTGAAAACCCTCATACTTAAGCCCCATTACCAGCAGGTTTAAGCTTATCATATTAGCTCAAATTTTGGAAATAAGCTCACTTACCACCTTTTGACATCTGTCTAGGTTTGGTCTTGGGAAATAAGCCCTTGTGAGCTTATTGTGTTAAGCCAAAAAGGCCCTTAAGCCCACTGCATGTTTTCCCCTGGTGCTGAGCACCAAATCCAGCCCCCTTTTTCTAGCTTATTTGCCATTAAGCCATAGGACATTAGTGCTTTTTAACATAGCTTATAGGTAGGCCTTTTAGGTTTAGCAGCTTAAATCCCTAGGTTAGCTTATTAAGATAGCTTAATCATAGCTTAAAAGTTCACTATTTCTGTTTCTTTTGAAAACTGTTAACATAGCTTATTTTTCTCCCAGCTTATCTTAGGGCTTATCTAGATAACTTAGCTTAAACTTAGGACTCCCTTAGCCTTATTAACTGTCCCCCATAATTGTAGCTTATTTTGCAGCTTAAAAAACCAAAAACAAAGAAAAATAAGCTAATAAGCTTATTGAGTTCTGCAGCCCCATAAAAGCTTATTTTTTTGGCTTATTCAGTGCTTAAAAGTCATAAGTGCCTTTATTAAAAATGTTCCCCTTAAGCCCCTGAGTAAGTTTGCTTTTGTAAGTTTTGTCTAATAAGCTGTTGGACCCACCTTGTAATCGGGGTCATTCTCAGGGACCAATTGTGTAACTTTCTCTTTTCTAGTTAACATTGTTAGTCCCTGTGGTTAGTTAGCCTGTTACCCGTTTGTCCTTGTGTCCTTTCACTGTTAGTCCTTAAGTTTTAACAACAGTTAGCTTTAGTTAGTTTATTTAATTTAATTAATTTAAATTAGGTTTAATATTAATTAGTTTAATTACTTTTAATTAAAACAGTAACTTTTGGGCATTTTTATATTTTTAGAATTGTTAACTTTTTCTTTATTTAATTTTATTTTTTCAGAATTTTTATAACTTTTATTTTTTGTCTTTTTCTATTTACTTAGTTTTAATTAGTATTTAATCTTTAAAAAATCATAAAAAATCTAAAAATTAATAAAAAAATATTTTTCTTTTTTACAAAATTTTCTTTTGTCATTTAGTGTCTAGGAAAAATATAAAAATTAGTATAGGCCTTATTTTTCTTAAATTTCAGTTTTAGACCCGTTTTACCAGGTGCATTTTACCGTTTCTTTTCGTTTTACATTCAAACGACCTCCGTTTTAGTTCTAGTTTTCTTTATTTTTCAAGTTAAGTTAATTAGAATTTAATTTTGATTTTTAATTTAATTTAGCATTTATTTTTCTTAATTTTTAATATTTAGGTTTCCCGATACCTTATTCTGTTCCCCGTATTTAATTTAGATTTAATTTTAGGATTTCCTCATAACTAATTTTGTTTCCCGTAGTTTTTTAAGATCCCATTTCCTTTGCTTGTTTCCCGTAGATTAAATTAGGTTTTATTTATTTAATTTTAGTTTTAATTATATCAGTGTGCATATCATATATTTTCTATCAGTCAATTTCTCTTCAAACCAGGATAAATTTCAATTGCAGCCTCGTTGGGACATACGACCCGGGAATATCTCTTCCGGAATCTTTTTATCATTGATTTGCCTAGTAGTATTTTATACGTATACTATTCGGCGAACCAGACGTGTAAACGGTTTTCTCCGCCTAAAGGGAGCTTGTTGACATAGTGAAATCTTGAGTGGAGTACTCGGGGAGTGGAGTAGGAATGAAGAGGTGCTTTGTTGCAGAACCACTATAAATCTCGGAGTCTTGGTTTTATCGTTTCTTTCTCTATCTCTTTATTACTATTGCTTAATTTGTTCATTACATTAGATTAATTAGTTGTGTTTCAAATTGTTGATTGATTGACATATAACTCGAATCAAACATTTTTTAAGTAAAGTTTTTTAAAACAACAAATTAACCGGTAAACTATTCAACCCCCCTTCTAGTTTCATACAATTGGTATCAGGAGCAAGGTCACTCAAAATTTTTAAAATATATTGTATTTTAAAGCTTGGATCGATCTATGGATTCTGACAAATATCTAGAAGGGCAATCTATGCAAAGACCACCACTTTTTGAAAGCGATAGTTTTATTTATTGGAAAAATAGATTCGAGACATATGTTAAATCAAAAGATCTAGATCTTTGGCATGTTATTACCAATGGTGATTTTCAACCTATTATTCAAAATCCGGAAACCAAACTTGATGAGGTTGTCCCTTTTGAAAAACAAACTGATGATCTTAAAAGAAGGCTTGCGAAAAATAATGAAGCCAAAATGGTTATTTACAATGCTTTGCCTAGAAAAGAATATGAACGAATTTTCATGTGTAATACGGCAAAAGAAATTTGGAAAACTTTGTTAATCACCCATCAAGGTAATAGCCAAGTCAAAGATAATAAGATCGACCTTTTGGTTCAACAATATGAACAATTCGTCATTTCCGAAGACGAATCTATAAATAGTGCTTTTGCTAGATTTAATACTATTATTACTAGTCTTAAAGCTCTTGATGAAGGTTACTCTAGTAAAAACTATGTAAGGAAGTTTCTTAGGGCTCTACATCCTAAATGGAGAGCAAAAGTCATGGCGATTGAAGAGTCGAAAGACTTAACATCATTATCTCTTGATGAGCTCATTGGAAACCTCAAAGTCCATGAGATGATCATCAAGAAAGATTCCGAAATAGTCAAAGCAAAAGTTGAAAGGAAATCTCTTGCTTTAAAGGCTAAGAAAGAATCTAGTGATGAAGAGTGTTCGACTTCTGGTAGTGAAGACGAAGAGTACGCCATGGCGGTAAGAGACTTCAAGAAGTTCTTTAAGAGAAGAGGTAGATTCATGAGACAACCTCGGAATGACAAAAAGACCTTTCAAAGAAGCCGAGACGACAAAAATGGCAAAGGTGAAAGGAAGTGTTTTAGATGCGGGGATCCAAATCATCTTATTGGAGAATGTCCAAAGCCATCGAGAGACAAGAACCAAAGAGCATTTGTTGGAGGTTCTTGGAGCGATAGCGATGAAGAAGATGATAAAAAGATCCAAAACGAGACATGTCTTGTAGCTCAAGCACCAAATGAGGTATGTTCCGAATCTTCCTACTTTAGTGATGAAAACTCATCAATTGATGATTTAGCTTTAGACAATGAATACGATAAATTGTGCAAAATGAGCTTAATGATAATCACTAAGAACAAAAGGTTAAAAGCTATTAGGAATAGTTTAGAAAATGAGCTTAGAGAATTAAAAGATAGATTATCCACACTTGAGAAAAACAAGGGAGTTGATCTCGATTGTGCAAGGTGTCATACACTTAAAACTGAAAATGAAAAGCTCAAAGAAGAATCCACTAGATTAAACAAATTTGAAAAAAGTACACATTTCTTGAATGAAATGTTAAGTAATCAAAAACCCTCCGGTGATAAATTAGGTTTAGGGTTTAATTCATTTGAAGCATCATCTAGTGGAACTAAGAAAATAAAATTTGTGAAAGCTCAGAAAAAGACATGTTCTGATGGAGGTCCCTTAATTATGGGCGGCCTCATTAATGATCCGGCGGCCCCCATAATAAATAAGGGACCGCCACCAGTTACACCTGGATCTGAGAAAACTATGTCTTTTCAAAAGTCCATTTTGGGTCCTAGACCAAAACACATAATTGTAAATAAAGTTAAAGTTCTCGTTGCTAGCGACAATGAAGTTAAACAATTTTATAAACCATTGTTAAAACCCAGAGTTAGATTTTTGAAACCAAATCTTAGATCTAAAACTCCACCTCCTAGAAGAGTTAATAATAATTACTCTCATCCTAAAACACCGCAACCTAAAAGACATGTTGGTCGACAAAACCAACCCCATGGATTTCCTGTACCTTAGAACAACTTTCCCCATTAAAGTTACATGCCATGGGAAATATGTCTTCCATTCTCACATCCCAACCAATTGCATCAAATGCAAGGGATGTTTGGCACTAACAATTTTGGACCCATGAGATATTGGGGACCAAATGTTTGAGTTGTTGTCTTACATAAATAGATATGCCTTGGAGTCGATTTGGAGCCCGACGAATGGATCAAGGATAGCTGGTATGTGTTTAATTACACATACCTTTTACCTTTAAAAACGAGCTAAAATAACCAAAAACGGACTCAAAATGCCAAATATATGCTTGTTTTGCTAATTGTGTTGTGCAGGAACGGATATCTCACAAAAAGACGAAAAACCAAGCAAAAAGCGACAAAACCGGACACGGGATGGAAAAGTGTGTGAAGACGAAGCCCAATCAAAGTCAAGTCAACTCCGAGAAGAAAAAGCAAAGAAAAATATAACTTGAGGGGTCAAAAATGCCAAACCCCTAAGTTATATTATTAAGGAAACAAAGACAGGGGCTGATTATGCCAATTTGGGAAACTTCATTTATAAAAGAAAGAAAGGGGAAAAAGAGAATGAAAAGAAGAAAGATGTGGAGGGGCTTTTCTTGTACACAAACCAAACATACCCTTAATCATCTTCAACCTCCCTCTGTCACAACCCAACTTGTATAAACCTTTTTCCCGCCAATACCAAATCCAGCCAGCACCCTGTTTTGCTCCCATACTTCTTACTACTACCCTGCAACACTCAATCAACCACTAGACAAAACCTTCCCCTCACCCCTACATGGCCACAATGCCAAGTTGGCGATCCAAGTGGTTGGAGAAATACAAGAAATAAAGGGCCATGTATATTGTGAGTTATACTCACAAAACTAGCACAAGGAAGCTTTATACTCAGCAAACAAACACAGTCAAGCTCAACAAAGAAAAGTCAATGAAAGTCAAACAGAAGACTTCAGCTTGTTTTTACCTTTTTCTTTGTATAAATAGGGCTAGTGAGCCATGTAAGGCAGTGTGTAATTTTTTAGTTTTTAATATAAAAAAAACTTTTTCCTTTCTGCAATTTGTAAAAGTTCCAAGTTTAATGAAATTTCAGTTTTGTTTCTGCTATTTCTGTGTTCCAAGTTTTACATTTTACCTTAAGTTTGTTTTAAGCTACTCTAAGCTCTGAAGAGTCTCTAAGCTCTTTATTTGAGCTAAATAAGTGTTAACTAAGTTTAAATTCTGCAAACCAGTTTAATAACCTGAATTACCTTTGCATTTGAATTGTGGAAAGCATTTTGGAAGTTGGTTGTAATGGAAAACCAAATGGACTCATACCCTAGCTTATTAATAATGCTAGGAGCTTTATAGCTGCCCTTTTGGGTTCCTCTTTTAGCAGAGGTCATTGGTAAGTCTCTTATTTAATTCTTGCACTTTTCTTAAGGTTACTTAGCATTGCTTATTATTGTTTATTTATCTGTCTTTATCTGCTTAATAGTGTTAATATTATGCTTAATTTTCCATTGTTTAAGCTTTGTAATCATTTATATATACTGTTTTTTTAATAAGTCATTTTTAGCTAAAATTGCTTTTGCTTAGTCAGTCTTATCTAATTCTTAAATTCTGTTGAAAATAAGTATATTATGCATAATATGTTCATATAATCATTTGTCTTTAAAGTTTGGCCTAAATGCTCTAAAATTAGTTTTTAAAAATGGATTTCATATCTGTAAAGGGTGTTTTGGGTCAAGGCGAAAATGGGTCAATTTTACTCTTGAATGGGTTTGGTCTTTGATAAATTTCAGTTTAGCTATATTTAGTCTTAAACTGTTTAATCAAGTTTTTATTTGTTGAATTTCATTTCCAAGTTATAATAGCTATTTTGAACTGTTTGATTTTGCTTAAGTAGAAGTGCTTATTTTTGAGCTTTAGCTTAAAGTAGATATTAAGCTTTGTTTGCAGATTAATTTAAGTGTTTCATTAGCATTGGTAAGTGTTGTTGTAATGTGCAAATTTGTTTTAAAGTTTAAGTTAGAATCTGCATGAGAGTTAAAAAAAGGGATAATTAGCTTTGTTCATAAGGCTCATTCTGGCTTATTTTAGTGTTTCAAAATATCTTTGAGTCTTAAATTATTGTGACAATTGACTTAAAACTCAATCTGTTTTCAGCTTATACATCATAAGAATCTAATTGCTTGCTCATTTTTACGCTCAAAAGTGTTATTTTTATTAAAAATCAAAAAATAGTAGTTAGTCATTTGTGCTTAATGTGCTTATTCCAATGCTTTATTAAAAAGGTGAATTTGTGGCTTAATAATGACTCTTTAGTGAGCTTATTCGCAAAATCACACTTTTCATTTGGGCTTATTTAGGATTTTAGCTTATTTTCATTTTGGCTTATTTTAGAAAAAGTTAGAGTTTACTATATTTTGATGCAAATTGAGTTGAGTTAAGTTGTTTTTGGTTGAAAAGGATTTTTGGAATCAGATTAAGCAACATATAAGCTTTCCAAAACATCTTTCCTTTTTCATTTTGGTTTAATTTTGAGCTTTTTACAGCTTATTTACTAAAAGTAAGTCAACTTAACTTATTGCAATAGCAGCTTATTTGTCTTTTTGGGCTAATGGTGCTTATTTTTATAAGGTTCCTTTATTAAAGTTGCTTAAAAACATGTCCCCAGATAACTTCTGTTTTGATTTTGGCTTAAAACTGATTTTTAAAATCAGCCGTTTTGGAGGCCTGCGTTTCTGCTGGTAGAGCCCGTTTCTGCTGGTAGACCTCGTTTCGCTGGTAGTAAAATGTCGTTCTGCTGATAGTGCATCATTTCTGCTGGTAGGGTTAAAATTTGGCCATTATATGTTTTTTCCCCTCATTCCATGCCCGATTTAGGTTTTGTATCTATTAGATGGGTAAAAATTTTAAGGGTTTCCTTATACCCTAATTTTGCTTCCCGTAGTTTGTTTAGACTTATTACTCAAACAAAATCATTCTCTCTCAACCAAATCAAACAAGATCAACTTTTAATTGCACCTCAGATTGGGACATACGACCCGGGAATCATACTTCCGGAATCTTTTTATCATTGATTCTCTTATATATTTTATTTCTAGGTAGGTCTTGACTTTTTACCTTGGTCAAGGGTGAAGAGTTTGGATTTGCCTAGTATTTTATATATACTATATTGAAAGAATCAATAGCGGATGTTCCAAACATATGACTGGCAACCAAAAACTCTTCTCCACTTACAAGGCATACAATAGAGGTAATGTTATCTTTGGTAGCAATCTTCGCGGTAACATCATTGGCAAAGGTACGATTTCTAATGACTCTCTCAAGATAGATAATGTAGAACATGTTGATAACTTAGGATTTAACTTGCTTAGTATAGGACAAATATGTGATAATAAGTGTAAAGTAACTTTCTCTGAACATGATAGTGAAATCACTAAGAACGGTAAAGTCATAGGTAGAGGTATTAGGAAGAAAGGCTTATATGTGATGAAATTAGGAAATAAGCCTAAGGATCAAATTTGTTTGACAACAATTGATGAAAATCCACCGTGTGGCATAGGAGATTAGGACACGCAAATATGCATCTCATCCAATCATTGGCCTCTAAGGATTTAGTAAAAAATCTACCTAAGCTTAAGTTTGATAAACACTTTTGTGATGCTTGCAAAATAGGAAAACAAGCTCACGCTAGTCATAAAGCTAAGAATGTAGTCTCAACGACTAGATGCTTAGAACTTCTCCATATGGATCTCTTCGGTCCATCCGCCGTACGGAGCTACGGAGGAATCTGTTACACCCTAGTCATAGTAGACGACTATTCTAGGTATACTTGGACAAGATTTCTTAAAGATAAAACCGAAGCTTTCGATCAATTCGAAATATTTAGTAAGAAAATCCAAAACCAATTAGGATGCACAATAGTGTCAATAAGAACCGACCACGGTAGAGAATTTGATAATGAAGTGCAATTTGGAGAGTTTTGTAATGCTAATGGTATTACTCATAACTTCTCGGCTCCACGCACTCCTCAATCAAATGGTGTGGTCGAAAGGAAGAATAGGACACTTCAAGAAATGAGTAGAACAATGTTGAATGAGCAATCGTTACCACAAAAGTTTTGGTGTAACGCCGTAGATACTTCAACATACATTCTAAACCGAATCCTCATTAGAGCCATTTTAGGAAAACACCTTATGAACTTTTAAGAGGTAGAAAATCCACACTAGATTATTTTAGAGTGTTTAGAAGCAAGTGCTTTATTTTAAACACAAAAGACTACCTTACCAAGTTTGACCCAAAGTCATACGAAGGCGTCTTTCTAGGTTATTCTCAAAACAGTAAAGCCTACATCATCCTTAATAAACACACTAAGAAAGTCGAAGAATCACTCAATGTGACATTTGATGAAATTCCTCCACCCTCTAAGACATCACCCTTGGTGGATGATGACTTAGATGAAGATGAAGCCATTAGGGAAACCGAAAAGAAAAACCAAGAAAAAGATATTGAGGATGAAACATTGGAAATTGACGAAATAGTCAATATTAAGGAATCTAGGAACCATCCCTTAGAAAATATCATAGGAAATTTTAATCAAAGAACCCTTAGGTCATAAGCCCAAAACCAAAGTAACTACTTTTGCTTCATATCAACTATAAAACCTAAGAATGTGAATGAAGCCTTAGGAGATGAAAGCTGGATAGTCGCTATGCAAGAAGAATTAAATCAATTCATTGCTAATGACGTTTGAGAGTTAGTTCCACAACCTAAGAATATGACAATTATAGGAACTAAGTGGGTTTTTAGAAATAAGTTAGACGAGAACGGTATTGTTTCTCGAAATAAGGCTAGGTTAGTTGCTCAAGGCTACAACCAACAAGAGGGCATCGATTATGATGAAACTTATGCTCCGGTTGCTAGACTTGAGTCAATTAGAATACTATTAGCTTATGCTTGTGCCTTAGATTTTAAATTATTCCAAATGGATGTAAAAAGTGCATTCCTTAACGGTTTTATCAATGAGGAGGTATACGTGGCACAACCTCCGGGATTCATTGATTTTGAAAAACCGGATCATGTTTATAAATTAAAGAAAGCTTTATATGGTCTTAAACAAGCACCCAAAGCTTGGTATGATAGATTAAAAGCTTTTCTTATTAAACATGAATATAAAATGGGAATGGTAGATAACACTCTTTTTACTAAGAAGAAAAGTTCAAATCTCATCATTGTTCAAATATATGTCGATGACATTATATTCGGTTCGACTTGTCAAGACATGTGTGATGAATTTGCCAAAATCATGCATGACGAGTTCGAGATGAGCATGATGGGTGAACTTAACTTCTTCCTTGGATTACAAATTAAACAAATGGAAGATGGTATATTCTTTAATCAATCTAAGTATATTAAAGAAATGCTTAAGAAATTTGGTCTAGAAGATTCTAAACCAATGAAAACCCCCATGTCCTCCGATACTAAACTCACGAAAGATGAAGAGTGTGAGTCGGTAGATAGTACCAAGTATCGAGGCATGATAGGTAGTTTATTATACCTAACGGCAAGTAGGCCCGATATCATGTTTAGTGTCTGCCTTTGTGCCCGCTTCCAAGAGGCTCCCAAAACCTCTCACCTTGAAGCGGTTAAGCGTATCTTCCGATACATTAAAGGCACTACGCACTTAGGATTATGGTATCCTAAGGGGACCGGCATAGAAACCGTAGTATATGCCGACTCTGATCATGCGGGAGATTATGTGGACCGAAAGAGCACTAGCGGTATTTGTACGTTCGTGGGATGTTGTTTGACATCTTGGTTCTCGAAGAAACAAACCGCTCTTGCTATATCCACTACCGAAGCCGAATACGTAAGCGCCGAAAAGGCATGTCAACAAGCACTATGGATGAAACAAGCTCTCATCGACTACGACGTACGACTCGACGACGTTCCCATCATGTGCGACAACAAAGGCGCGATTGACCTTAGCAAAAACCCGGTGCAACATTCTCGTACCAAACACATCGAAATACGTCACCACTTTCTTCGTGATAATGTCCAGAAAGGACATATCTCAATCGAAAAAGTGTCGTCCGTCGACAACATCGCCGACATTCTTACTAAACCCCTTAAACTTTATTATCCGTTTTTTTATCGTGTTATAAGTTATATATGGTAAATCACACTAAGGACTTTTCACATATGTAAAATGGAGTTAAACACTTTATGGCTTTATGAAATTTACACACTTATTCTTATGTCATATGTATATATATCTTGAATAATGAAAATCTATAAGTATGATAAACATGTTGTATAATTATAAAACATTTTAGTTATAAAATTAGGGTTTATAAAGATAATAAAACAAATTTTTTATATATCAATACACTTGGATATAAAAAGGTTTTTATTTCGTGTTTCATACAGAGGTAGAGTAAAATACTAATAATAATCTCCTGACGATTTCCAAAATGATAAGAACTACGAAAAACCAATTTTTAACGGCAAAGATACGTTAAATTTCGAGTTTTACATACGGAAATACTTTTATAAAACTCATTTTGATAAAAACACTATTCATTACAGCAACTTTAGTTTTTAAAAACATCAAAAAATATGATATGAACTTTTAATTACCGAGAACGTCCTGAAAAGATCACTAAAACGGAGCTATACCGAAAAATACGCATTTACGGGTTTTCGAAACATATACGAATTTTTAAAACTCAGGTCTGTTATGCAATAGTAAAAGTTATGTTCATTCAGGGACAACAATTTATGAAAATGTCAAAATATCGATAACCGCCTTAATACGAAACGATGGATTAAGAAACGCGTGAGAAGAGAATCGGCGCGCTTAAAACGCAAAAGTTTATGCTCAGTTTTACTCAAAACGGTAATATAAACGTTTTAACTTATTAACACAATTTTACAAAACATTAGTTGTGTGATTGAGCTATAATAGAATATTATTGTGGTTATCAATAGTACTATATTACTAGGGAGTTTCATAATGAGGGCCTCTTCGGATGGCTATTTTTCGTATCGTCGAAGTTGTTGGATTTCGATTTAAAGTTGTCCTAACTCCTCGAACGTCATGTCATGACCTCTTTAATTTGATAGCTCCCGAACGATAGTACGATGTAACAACTATAAGAATTATATTCAAGTACTCGGTATCTATACGACCTATGTTTATTTCGGTTACACTTCGATCTTCTTTACGTGACGCATTTGTTTTCATCTGCGATATTTGGATTATCAGAACTCAAGGTGAGTTCATAGCCCCACACTTTTTACAAGTTTTACTGATTTACTATTATTTGGGGTGGAAACATGCTTTGTTTGACAAATTGGACGGCAAGTATGATACATGATTGCCTAGTTTACCGATAACCCAATTAAGCCTTTATCTTAACTGTCAATTGCATAGATGTAGTTGGAATTACATTATGTGAGCGCGAATGTTTATTTAATAGATTATTCGGGAACGTCCTCCACGTTCGGGTGTCTTGCTATCCCGTGAACGAACCGTAAGCCATGTCGAATTTTAGGGATTGTTTTAGGTTGCTAGAAAATTTCATCACCGGGCCTGTCAGTAGCAATATTATGCGACAAGACCTGTCGAGCTTCAGTGTCTGATGCTTAGTGTAAATGTAATCTAGTCTTGCGATACCTACATAATACGATTTATCAAACCTATGAATTCACCAACATTTTATGTTGACGTTTTTAAGCAAGTTTTCAGGAGGTCAATAGGCATTGGGTGCAAGGGATGCTTTGGGTTACATTTTGGATTGCAACTTAAAGATTGAGGTGCATTATATTTTGCTGGGAATGTATTGCACTTATGTAATATTAAACATGAACTAAGTAAAGTAAAGCTAGATAGCTTTTGTTATTATCTTTCAATAAATCCAATGTGTCATTTTAAACGGACTTTTTGTGGTCGTTCTTATATATGCCTCTGTGTCTAATGATCTTGAAGTAACACGCCCCGGACCCTTATTCCGCTGCGAGCCAATTTGGGGGTGTTACAGATTGGTATCAAGAGCCAAGGTTATAGGAACCAGTCAATGTTTTTGCTGGACTATAACATTTTCAAACAACGATTTTTATACAACGGGGTTTATACACGGGACATTACATATGTTGCATACATTCAGGCACACATCGTTGATTTGCATTAGTGGGACTAGATGCATTCATTAATTGATATACGTGTATTTAATATTTTAGTTACGTATATTACTATGAGGGTATATTGATTATATATACAAAGTATGTAGTTTGCATCTTCGCACAAACTCTACTATTATTTATATAAGGGCTTATTTATATAAATAGGGGAATATTCTTTAAAGCAAAGGTAGTACGATAAGCTCGTATGTCCTAACGCGCTACCTATAACATTAAGCTATCGAATATGAATAACTTTACAACATTCATTATGCCATAAGTGCATACTCGTATTTACCATACCAGCCTTATATAATATATTTATATAAGTTAAGTTCTGCTCGTTGCAAGCAGTTATGTTTTCATTATCGACGGTTACCTACACATTTGTTTATATTAATTCCGAGCCATAGAGATTCCAGTAAGCTTTTGATGAGGAGCTAGAGGGACCAATGAAGGATCAACTCTTCTGCTGATGCCTCACCTACAGCCCTCATCACCAGGCTACTATTGTTGACTTCGTCGGATGAGGAAGGATTAAGGAGGACCTTGTGGAGGATCCTGCTGGACATCCTACCGAGGATGAAGACAATTATGAGAATGAGTCATTGATGATGACAACGATGATGATGATGCTTTAAGAAGGATGAGGAAGGGACGAGGAGGAGGAGGAGCACCTAGCTTCGGCTGACCCTTCTGCTGTACCTACAGATGATCCTTGTACCCCTCAAGCAGATGAGATACATAGGGCATTGGGACTGATGTGTCTGTTTTCTACACCACCTACCTCTCCAACCATGTATCTTGTTTTTTAAGACCAAATCCGTGCAGTATGGATGTTCTAATTTAAACGCCATACTCATCAATCACCATCTGCTGAGCATGCTTTACGAAGTTTGCTCTTGCACTACACTTCACTGTTACCACCACCAGAGAATGATAGTCACTCAAAGATAACATAAGGAGTCTAGCATTAGGAATATTGAGAGGCACCCTGGCCTATTGACAATAATATGGATTTGTCAGTGCTCCAGTGTTGTGCTTGTTTTGTATTATATTCCACTAAATTAGTAATACTCGGTTGGTAGTGTTAATAAAGAGCTTGTATCTTTTAATCATGTCAACGAGTGTAAATAAGTATTAACCTAAGTTGATGTTATGATCATGCTACTGTACCGAGGGGATTTATTTACGCCATGGTTGCTGTTATCTTATATCTTGCATAGTTGGTCTCACCTTACCCTACGTGTTGGGATCACGGATGCTGTCTGATTTTTCTGTGGTGGAAACTTCATATACATTTTGTCACTGTGATTTTTAAGAAATGATGACAAAAATGTTAATCAACGGGATGAGTGTTGAGTAAATGGAGCGGTTGTAGCCCAGCGAGTAGCAATACTATCGCTGGCTATTGTATGAATGTGGGGAAGAAAGGGCACTGAGCGAGTGATTTGCCCAGAGCGAAAGAATCCGTAACCATGAAAACCAAACTTAGAGAGTGTGGTGCACGTTGGACTTGGAGCTGGTGCATTGCCTTAAGTGAAGGGTGAGGAAACCGATCAAGACCCTAACAAATAAAGAAGATGAGATTAAAAGCTTATAAGAGAAAGTTGTCTTGCTCTTCCTAATAAATCCTAAGTTTGAAACTATTTAGATTTATTCTCCTTTAAGGAGTTCTAGGTGTATCCCTAAAATTTCAGTTTGTACGTATGACTTTCAATTTAGCTATCAAATCTATTGTATTTGGGGAATTTTCGTTCAATATTAAACTTATGGTTCCATATTTTACTCTTACAAAACTACTCTTACGAATATCGTCAAAAAAAATTATAACGCTATTTTGGACGAAAATGAGCAATGCATCGGTGTCCTCAATTTATACTTGGCCTGATCAACTATGTATAATTCAAGGAGGTACCATGCGTTTGCTGAGGAGTGTAGTCACTCTAAAAACCTATTGTTAAGAAAACAAATTTTCTACTTATATCATGTTTTGTGTGCGTATTCATAGAACGCGTTTACTTTTAGAAATCGAATTAGTAACCATATCAACTAACGCAGGCTTCAATCCGTTAGCTTACTATAAAGTTGGCATCATCTTATACCAAATCCTAAGCCGAGAAGCCAAGACACATTACTAGTTGCCTTATGACAGTTTCGCTATCAAATTTACTCGCCATTAGAGAATTTACTAAATCACCCATTCAACATAAACTTAATGCCTATAGAACTTGGTAGTTTCGATGCTATAATCGGTATGGATTGGTTGGCGAAGTACCAAGCGGTCATGTGTGTGCGAGAATGATTGTCGCATCCCTTGTGAGAAAAGATACTTAATCATACACGGCGATGGAAGTTCACCAGGGGAAATGTGACGTCGATTAAACTCATTTAGTGCACTAAAAGAGAAAGAACATGGAAAGAGGATATTTCCTATCTTTTGGCACCATGTCCACTGCAAAGCGAGGTTAATGAAAGTCGGAGAAGAAGCGAACTTAAGGGCGTACCATAATTCAATCTTTCCCAAGTATTTCCTGAGGACTTGCCGGGTCTTCCTCCGACTCCGACAGTGAGTTTCAAATTGATTTGGTACCGGTGTTGCATCTATAGCACGGGCCACCTTATCGATTGCGCAGCTTCCGAAAGGAAAAGAGTTATCAGGAGCAACAGAAAGAGCTGTCCGAAGGCTTATTTAAGACCCAGTTTCTTTTACCTGGGGAGCTCCTACGGTTCTTGTTTGTACAAGAAGTGGATGGATCATTCCGGAATGTGCATTGACTAATAAGGGAAAATTAAACAAACTTAAATGTGAAGAACCTGTTATCCACTCCCCAGAATTGATAATTTATTTGATCAGCTTCAAGGGTCGAGTGTTACTTGAAAATCGGGACCTAAGGTCAGTTTTATCACCAACTAGGGTTTGAAAGAAGTTTTCCAAAAGGAATGCTTCAGAACTCGTTACGGCCATTTACGAATTTCAAGTTATGCCATTTGGGTTGACAAACGAACTACTGTATTCATGGGACCGTATGAATCTAGGTATGCAAAAACCATATCTGCGATGATAACTTCCGTGACTTGTCTTTTATTGACGATATTCTGATATACTCGGATGAACAAACAAGAACATGTAAGAACACTTAAGCCAAATCTTAGAATTGCTTAAGAAGGAGGAATTGTATGCCAAGTTTTCCAAATGTGAATTTTGGATTTCCAAAGTACTGTTCCTCGGTCATATGATCGATAGTGAAGGAATTCATGTGGATCCAGCCAAGATTGAAGCCATTAAAGATTGGACATCTCCTAAGTCACCAACGGAGATTCATAAATTTTTAGGTCTTGCTGGGTATTACTAAAGATTCATTGAAGGGTTTTCAAAGATCGCCAGCCAAAAACCAATGACTAAGCTTACTCAAAAGAAGGTCAAGTTTGAGTGGGGCGATAAACAAGAAGCAGCTTTTCAACTGTTGAAGCAGAAGTTATGCAGTGCACCAATCCTTGCATTACCTGAAGGAAGCGAAGATTTCATCGCATGCTTGCGACACTTCAAAGAAGGGTTTGGGCGCTGTGTTGTACACAAATGTGAAGGAAAAAGGTGATTTTCTTATGCATCACACCAGTTAGAACTTCATGAGAAGAACTATACGATCATGGATTTAGAACTTGAGTGCAGTGGTGTTTCGCTCTCAAGATCTAGAGACGTTATTATATGGAAACTAAGTGTACGGTTTGTTCATCGATCACAGAGTTTGCAACTATTTTAGATCAAAAGAGATGAACATGAGGCACACCGATGGTTAGAGTTGCTAAGTGATTACTGATTGCGATATTCGTTATCACCCGGGGAAAGCAATGTCGTTGTGATGCCTTTGGCAGGATAAGAACGAAGAACCACCGTTAGAAGTTCGAGCCTTAGTACTATGACTATTAGCTTGGATCTTCCCAAACAGATCTTGAATGTTCAGACTTGAAGGCGGACAAAAAACCAGAGAACATTAAAAGTGAAGACATTGGAGGGATTGGTTGGATTGGAAAACGCTAAATTCCAGAAGCATTACAGAACAAAAGTTGGAACCACGTACGAATGGAACCCTATGCCTCAATGGCAGGAGTTGGTTACCTTGTTATGGCGATTTGCGGACTGTATGATCATGCCGAGTACTACAAATAAAAATATCTATTCATCGGGTTCAAACAAAATGTACCCATGACATGAGAAGCTTATTGGTGTCCAACATGAAAGTCCGACATAGCACCTATGTTAGCCAAGTGTATGACATGTGCTAAGGTACAAGGCTGAACATAAAAGGCCATCAGGATTGTTTGGTACAACCAGATCCGAATGAAAGTGGGGACAACATCACTATGGATTTTGTCACGAAGCTTCCTAAGAGTTCAGGCTATGACACAATTTGAGTGTGATCGTGAACCGCCTCACTAAGTCTGCGATCTTCACCACCAATGACGAGAGAGTGGTGATCCTTTAGGTTAATAACTTGCAAGAAGTACCTAAAGGAGGTGGTCACGAGGACTTGGTACTTCTAAATAATCCTAATGTCTCAATCATTTGTGATCGTGACCCGAGATTCGCATCCAATTTCTAGAGGTCACTTCAGAACGCTTTGGGTACTAATTTGGAAATGAGTACCGCGTACCATCCACAAATAGACGGGCAAAGCGAGAGGACCATTCAAACTCTTGAGGATATGTTGCGTGCTTGTGCAATCGACTTTAGAAAGGGTTGGGTTAACCATTTGCCATTAGTCGAGTTTTCATACTAAACTATACGCTGATTCATGCTAGCATCAAAGTCGCACCATTCGAAGCACTTTATAGTCGAAAGTGTCGTTCACCTATTTGTTGGACTGAAGATGGAGAAGCTCAAATACTCGGTCCAGAACTGATTCAAGAGGCACTGAGAAAATCATCCAAATCAAACAAAGGATGCAAGCCGCTCGTGATCGACAGAAGAGTTACGCCGATCTGAAGCGTAAACCAATGGAATTCCAAGTCGGGGATAAAGTTATGCTTAAAGTCTCGCCTTGGAAAGGGGTCGTACGTTTTGGCAAACGGGGGAAGTTAAACCCTAGGTATGTTGGACCTTTTAAGGTGATAGAAAGGGTTGGAGAAGTTGCTTACAAGCTTGAACTTCCAGAAGAATTGAGCAGAGTTCATAATACATTTCATGTATCTAATCTGAAAAAGTGTCATGCCGACGAACCATTAGCCGTTCCGTTGGATGGACTTCATCTGGATGACAAGCTTCATTTTGTTGAGGAACCGGTAGAAATAGTGGGCCGTGAAGTTAAACGGTTGAAGCGAAGTCGGATTCCATTAGTCAAAGTTCGATGGAACTCCAAGAGAGGTCCTGAGTTCACGTGGGAGCGTGAAGACCAATTCAAGAAGAAATATCCACACCTCTTCACCAAGACCACACCGTCGTCTAATGTGCTGATCATCATCGTGAGCCTGTGGACAAGCTCGTTTAACGGGGGAAGTTATAACACCATGTGTTTTTCAAGTCATTGACGCGTTGATAAAACCCACTATTTATATTTAGTAGTGTACGTGTTTGCTTTAAATTGTTACGTTAGTTAAATCGCGTTACGCCAAAAATTAGCAGATTCAATGTAAAGGGCATCAAACAATTAAATGTTTACATCAAGCAAGGGTTATATAATTATTTTGAGGATAATTATTAACTTTGTTCATTTTATTTTTATCGGATACGTAAAGTGTATACGTTTCGCGATAAATTGCGTTTAGGCACTCCCGGAACCACAAAAACTTTTCTACGCTTCAACAAATACCCACTTTTATACCCAATACATAAAAATTACTCAAATATATCATATATATCTTATAAATGCCGAAATTATGGCATTTGATACAAAGATAAATCAAGAACTCTTCCACTTGGTCAAATAAACACCTTACCTCTTTAATGCACACCATACTTGTCTCTTTGACTCATGAGACCATACCTAAGACCAAGACCCATCACTTGAACCATACCTTGTCTCCTTGACTAGGTCTTGCCATATTTATACATGTATCTCTAGTAAGGAAGATCATACATGCTTAAACACTTGGTAAAATTCACAAAAACACCTCTCTTGCTCTCCATATAAGCTACGGCATCCCCCCCCTACAATCAATCCATATAAAATTTTATTCAACCCATACACTTCTATACACATCTATCTTAAGACATTCTAAGGTGTTTCCAAGCATTGAATACCATTCCCAAGTATTACGCAGAAAAAGAAAGTTAGGTTTTTATTAAGTAAACAAGGGTTTTCTTAAAGTGCAATCTTGGGTTTTGAGTTAAACACGGGTTTAGCATTCTTTTTCATTCATACATATCCTTAAAGGTCTTCTTAATTCCTTTATACTTTTTTTATCATTTTTTTATGTGTTATATGTTATATATGGTCTAAATCACCACTAATGACTTTTTAACTATGTAAAAAGAGTTCACACTTTTGTTTATGAATTTTACAACACTTATTCTTATGTTCATATGGATATATATCATGATATAATGGGTCTTTTAAGTATGATAACATGTATTTGTATAAAATATAAAAACATGTTATATTATAATTTAGGGTTTTAAAAAGTTAATAAAACAAAACTTTTTATAAATCAATACACTTGGATAATAAAAAGGTTTTTTTTCGTGTGTTCATACGAAGGAGGCAAAAATACTAATAATACATCTCATGACGATTCCAAAATGATAAGAAACTCGAAAAACCGATTTATAACGAAAAAGATACGTTAATTACGAGTTTACAACGAGAAATACTTTTATAAAACTATTTTTATAAAAACACTATTCATTACAGCAACCTTCAGTTTTTAAACATCAAAAATTGATATAATTTTTAATTACGCGGAACGTCCTCGAAAGAATCACTCAAAAAACGGAGCTATAATAATAAAATACGACCATTTACGGTGTTTTTTACGACAACAAATAAGCAATTTTATAAAACTCATGTCTGTTATGAAACAGTAAAAGTTACTGTTACATCAGTGGGGAAAAAAATTTATGAAAATGTTCAAAGATCGATAACCCGCCTTAATACGAAAAGAACTGGGCATAAGAAACGCTGAGATGAGAATCAGGGCTTAAAAACGCAAAAGTTATGCTAGTTTTACTACAACGGTAAATATAAACGTTTTAACTTGATTATACACAATTTACCAAATCATAGTTGGTGATTTGAGCTATATAGAATATTTGTGGTTATCAAATACTATATTACTAGGGAGTTTCATAATGCGGCCCTCTTCGGATGGCGAATCGACGATGTTGTTGGATTTACGATAGTTTAAAGTGTCCTAAACGCTCGAACGTCATGTATGACCTCTTTTAATTATGATAGCCGAACGTTAGTACGAAGTAACAACTAAAGTTTTTAATCAAGTAATCCGGTACTTATACGACCTATGGATTAATTTAGGGTTACATACGATATTTTACGTGACGCCTTACTCTGCTGATATTTGTTTATCGAACTCAAGGTGAAGTTTCATAGCCCCACACTTTTTACAAGTTTTATCTGTTTACTATTCTTTGGTGGGTGGAAAACATGCTTTGTTTTACAAATTGGACGAGGTATTGATCTACTGATTGGCCTAAGTACCGACTAACCCCAATTAAGCCCATTATCATGAACTGTCAATTCCATAGATGTAGTTGGGAATTACATTATGTGAGCGCAAATATTATTTAATAGATCTATTCGGGAAACGACCTCCCTGTTCAGGTGACTTGCTATCATCGAGAACGAACGTTATAGCATGTCGAATTTTAGGGATGTTTTTCGGGTTAGAACATCATCACGGGCTGAGTAGCAATATTATGCGAACAAGACTGTCGAGCTTCAGTGTCATGAGCTTAGTGTAAATGTAATCTAGTCTTGCGATCCTACATATTACGATTTATCAAACCTATGAATTCACCAACATTTTTGTTGACGTTTTAAGCAATGTTTTCAGGAGATCAATAGGCATGGGATGCCAGGGATGCATTGGGTTACATTTTGGATTGCACACTTAAAGATTTAGGTGCATCATATTTTGGGGAATGTATTGTCAACTTTTGTAATATTCAACAATGAACAAGTAAAGCTATATGCTTTTGTATTAAGTCTTTCAATTAAATCCAATGTATCATTTTAAACGACTTTTTGTGTCGTTCTTATATATCTTGTGCTATTGATCTTGAAGTAACACGCCCCAGACCCTTATTCCGCTGCGACCCAATTTGGGGGTGTTACATTATCTATGGTTGAGCATGTTGGGTTTTGACGTTTCACTGAAACTATTCAGCCTCTCTTTAAACCAGGGTGGTTTTTTAGTTTTTTCCGATAAATATATAAAGAAGTTAATAATGGACCATGTATGAATTTGAGAAGATAAGAGTTTGAGCTTGTTAGAGGCCGAGTAAAAGTAGATGCTGTCACCACTGATATGTGGACATCAGGAAATCAAAAGAAGGGATTCATGGTTGTAACAACTCATTTCATTGAGGAATCATGGGTATTACAAAACTGAATCATCAGGTATCCACCACAACTTATTTGTTTGATGATGTGTTTTCTATATTCTTTTTTTAATTTATCAGTATGCTAATGTTTGTTTGTATTAATAATTATAAGTTTTCATATGTACCTCATCCACATACTGCAGAGGACCTTGCCAATGAGCTTGTTGATACAATTGTTGAATGGAACATTGATAGGAAGTTATCAACAGTAACTGTAGACATTGTTCAACTAATGACTCAATGCTGTAAAAAAATTGAAGGATAGCTTTTTGGAGAGATTATTGAGATGAAGGTTAACTCTTACACATGAAGATGTTTCTACCCTTATTTTGAATCTAATTGTGAAGATGGCCTTAGATGTGATAGGAAAGCCATTGATAATATTCGGGATAGTGTTGCATAATGGAACTTTTTTGTTTTGCTAAAGATGTTTAATCTGTTTTACTTTATATTTGTATGTGAAACTACTATGAATGTGATTTGTTGTATGATTGTTTAATAGCTACTTGCGATGGTAATTTGGCAAATTGACTTGGTTCTTATTACGGGTATGTTTTATAGTTGTTATCTATGGTTTTGTAATTTTGTTTCATTTCACTAACCCACGGGTTTACCCGCGGGCAAACGGGCATGGGAACGGGTAAAATTTTGTACCTATCGATAGGTGACGGGCGGGTGACTGGTGAGAGAAAAACCACTTGGGCGGGCGACGGGTTAGAGGAACCCATGCCCATTACCCATGAGTGCCATCCCTACTTGGACTAGATTTCTTAAGAATAAAACTGAAGCCTTCGATCAATTCAAAATATTTAGTAAGAAAATCCAAAACCAATTAGGATGTACAATAGTGTCAATAAGAACCGACCATGGTAGAGAATTTGATAATGAAGTGCAATTTGGAGAGTTTTGTAATGCCAATGGTATTACTCATAACTTCTCGGCTCCACGCACTCCCAATAAATGGCGTGTTGAAAGAAAAAATAGACACTTCAGGAATGAGTAGACGATGGTGACTAGAAGACAATAGTACCCACAAGTTTTGGTGTAAACGCGTAGATACTTCAAATATATTCTCACCGAATCCTAATTAGAGCCATCTAGGAAAAAACTCGAGTGTTATGAAATCTTGAGAGGTAGGAAACCTACTCTTGACTATTTTTGAGTGTTTGGAAGCAAGTGCTTTGTTTTAAACACCAAAGACTACCTTACCAAGTTTGACCAAAGTCTTACGAAGGTGTCTTTCTAGGTTACTCCCAAAATAGTAAAGCATATATCATTCTTAATAAACACACTAGGAAAATCAAAGAATCACTTAACGTGACATTCGATGAAACTCCTCCACCCTCTAAGACATCATCCTGGTAGATGATGACTTAGATGAAGAGAAGTATTAGGAAAAATCGAAAAATGAAAACCTAGAAACTGTTGTAAGGATGAAACTTTAGAGATTGACGAAATCGTCAATATTAAGGAATCTAGGAACCATCTTTAGACAATGTTTATAGGAAACCTTTAACAATGAACCTTAGATCACTAGCCAAAACCAAGTTACACTTCTACTGTTTTATATCAACTATAGAACCTAAGAATTTGAATGAAGCATTAGGAGATTAAAGTTGGATAGTCGGCCATTGCAAGAAGAATTAAATTCAATCCTTGCTAACGATGTTTAGGAGTTAGTTCCACAAAAATCCTAAGAATATGACTATTTATAGAACTAGTTGGGTGTTAAGAAATAAGTTGACGACAACGGTATATTTCTTTGAAATAAGGCTAGGTTAGTTGCTCAATGCTACAACCAACAAGAGGGCATCGATTATGATGAAACTTATGCTCCGGTTGCTAGACTTGAATCTATTTGGATGTTATTAGCTTATGCATGTGCCTTAGATTATAAACTATTCCAAATGGATGTAAAAAGTGCATTCCTGAACGGTTTTATCAATGAGGAGGTATACATGGCACTACCTCCGGGGTTCATTGATTTTGAAAAACCAGATCATGTCTATAAATTAAAAAAAGCTTTATATGGTCTTAAACAAGCACCTAAAGCTTGGTATGATAGATTAAAAAGCTTTTCTTATAACATGAATAATAAAATAGGAATGGTAGATAACACTCTTTTTTACTAGAAGAAAGGTTCATATCTCATCATGGTTCAAAATATATGTCGATGACATTATATTCGGTTCGATTGTCAAGACATGTGTGATGAATTTTGCCAAAATCATGTTTTTTACCGATGATGAGTTCGAGAATGAGCATGTGGGTTACTTAACATCTTCCTTGGATTACAAATAAAACAAATAGAAGATGGTATCTTCTTTAATCAATCTAAGTATATTAAAGAAATGCATAAGAAATTTGGTCTAGAAGATTCTAAACCAATGAAAACCCTTATGTCCTCCGATACTAAACTCACGAAAGACGAAGAGTGTGAGTCGGTAGATAGTACCAAGTATCGATGCATGATAGGTAGTTTATTATACCTAACGGCAAGTAGGCCCGATATCATGTTTAGTGTCTACCTTTGTGCCCGCTTCCAAGAGGCTCCCAAAACCTCTCACCTTGTAGCGGTTAAGCGTATCTTTTGATATATTAAAGGCAATACGCACTTAGGATTATGGTATCCTAAGGGTGCGCGCGGTCATAGAAACCCGTAGTATAGCCCGACTCTGATCATGCGGGATAAATTATGTTGTACCGAAAGAGCCACTACCGTTTATAATTTTTGTACGTTCGTGGGATGTTGTTTGACATCTTGTTCTCGAAGAAACAAATCGCTCTTGCTATATCCACTACCGAAGCCGAATACGTAAGCGCCGGAAAGGCATGTCAACAAGCACTATGGATGAAACAAGCTCTTCATGACTACGACGTGCAACTCGATGACGTTTCCCATCATGTGCGATAAAAAAAAAAAAAAAAAAAAAAAAACAAAAAAAAAAAAAAAAAAAAAGAAAAAAAAAAAAAAAAAAAAAAAAAAAAAAAAAAAAACCAAAGGCACGTATTTGTACGTTCGTGGGATGTTGTTTGACATCTTGGTTCTCGAAGAAACAAACCGCTCTTGCTATATCCACTACCGAAGCCGAATACGTAAGCGCCGGAAAGGCATGTCAACAAGCATTATGGATGAAACAAGCTCTCATCGACTACGACGTATAACTTAACGACGTCCCCATCATGTGTGACAACAAAGGCGCGATTGACCTTAGCAAAAATCCGGTTCAATTTTCTTGTACTAAACACATCGAAATTCATCACCACTTTCTTCGTGATAATGTCCAGAAAGGACATATCTCAATCTGAAGTACTTTAAGCATGTTTAATTCACGAAATGCAAATTAAAACGTCACTCCTCTTCACAAATATTTTGTCAAAATTAAGTTAAAAAACAATGCTTGAGGGCGGCCCCCATACAGGCGGCCCCCCCAATATATATGGGACCACCAGTAAATAAAGGACCGCCATCAGAAAAACATAAAACGAAACACTTAACCAAAAATTTTCAAAATTGAAAAACAAACACCCCCTTACCTGCTGGTGCTGCGAACCACGACACAAAACCCTATAAAACTCCAATCCAACCATCTAAACATCAATTGAAGATCAAATCAACACTAATTATCAATCTTAATATCACAAAGATCATCAATTGTAAGTCATTTCATCTATTTTCTTTCAATTTAAGTCTAGGGTTCATGATGAACACCAAAAATTGAAATTGGGTATTTTTCATTTTTCTTTCAATTTCGTTCAATTAGAACCACTAGGATACAATGTATAACTAATATGCTTCCCGTAGATATAGGATTTGCCTACATTGATTAAGCTTGTCAAAAAATTATGTTAATATAACTCAAAAACGTTTTCAAACACATGCATAATGATCTCATAAACAAATTTCGAGATACATAATTCATATGTATTTTTCGACTTATTTGGATGAGCAAAATCAAACTAAGGAGCGTTTAGATTAACTTTTAGGATTTTATATTTAGGTCGAATTAATCATTACTCCACATTTGTTGCATATAGGTACACACTAGGCACAAACTCAAAACCTCAATATATATACATAAGTAATTGAAACATGATCTCTCTTTTATCATTCTAGGTAACAATGCCTCGAGCTACCAGTCTTGATCATCAAAAGACACGAGACTATATACCCCTAATATCAAATGAGTTTAATCAACCCTTGCGAAACACATTTTCTCTTCTTGAAAAACGATATTTCCATGAGGGGAGAGTTGTAAGTCAAAACCTCGAAAATATGAGCCATACTCGTGCTAAGTTTGAGTTAATCGGGTTTAATTGTTTGTTAGATATTAACGAACAAATTATCCCTCGCTTTGTTCTTGAGTTCTACGGTCAACTTACTTTTAACTACAATCTTGAAGGTCAATTCGTTGTCAACTTTGTAATTCAAAATAAGTCATTCTCACTTACTCTTGAAGAATTTGGTCAAATATTAAAAATTCCATTCAAAGGTCAAGCATCTTTCACCGAAATGTGGTCTCTTGATCATTTGTCAGTAAGTGTTCCTAGTGGAGGTCTTTATAAAACCAAACCTCCATCTCCAAGAGTCATTAAGTCTTTTATTCAAGTTCCTCGACAAGGTCAAGAGACTCGTACCAAAAATAAGAAAACGATTATCGTAGGTGCAAACGAAATTTTAACTCGAGAGATTCATACTCATATGAAACCTTGGGTTGGTATTATTCGTGAAAACGCCATTTGTCTAGGAGGACATAAAGATCATGTCTCCGCTTGTCTTTGTCACATGCTTTATTGCATTGAGACATCCACTCCTTATAACCTAGCATTTTTCATTCTCAAAAGAATGGAAAAGACTCGATGCAAACCAAAGGAACTCTTGCCTTATGGTATGCTCTTGACTAGGTTATTCAAACATGTCGTGTCAGTATCTCCTGAGTTGGCTTTTGATCATTTTGTCTCGCATGATCGAGTCATGCATCCGATCGCTCCTCATTTCGAGCGAAAGACACAATCGGATCGTGGCAAGAAAAGACCTCGTGAGCGAAATGCTAGCTCATCCTCCACCATTCAAAATCATCCATCCTCATCTAATCCACTTGATCACATGGTTGATGTAAGTGATGATGAATCATTTCATTCCAATTCTTCTTTTCCATCTCAACAAGTTTCCTCTTCATCAACTGTTGATCCTCTATTCCGTCAAAACCCATCTTATGAAAGCCATGACTTGCACACCTTTCTATCCGAAACCATAACCTTTCAAACTCAACAACGGGATGCTCACCGGGAAGGACTAAGTCAATTGGACATGCTCTCAAGAACATGATAGGAGGGAGAAGGAAGTAAAGTTGTTAGCATATTCTTTGAGTGTTTATTACTATTCTTATTATTATCCCTTTTAACTTTATGTCTTTTAATTAAAACTAGAACAATGTTTGTGATTTTCCGAGTGTTAGGATGATCTTTAAAATAGTTTTATCATCCTATGAATGCCTTGCTAGTTGACAATTTGTGCTCCTATATGAATTTTATTAAGGATTACTCTAATTGCATGCTTAAGATTAATGATTGATGCATTGATGGTTTAGAATTACTTGATCACTTGACTAATATGAGATGTGATACTTCTGTGAGAAATTCCTAGAAAAATTTTGCTCTCTCCAGAAAACGGCCCCTGAAATCACCAGGCGGCCCCCTTATCAATCAGGGACCGCCATAATAGTAAGGGACCGCCATCAGTGGAAATACGAAACATTCCTATCCCCTCCTTGTCTGCATCTTTAACCCTATTCCTCCTAAGTCGAGCTGTTCTTTCCCTTATAAGCTAAACACTTTTTGGAATTATCTTACACCAAAACCATGCCTTTCCCAAATCTCTTCTATATAAACATCATCCTTATTCTTCTCAATCATCACTTCTCTTATCTTCCAACAAATCTCATCGTGACTACTCACGAAAACACAAAAGAGAAATTCTTGAACCATGGAGACAATGCTATATTCTTCCACCTTCTCCACCACCAAAAAGGATCTCACCTCCTCTTTCTCCTAGCAACACACTATCTAACTCTCCACCAAACTCACCTATTTTTGATACCACTCCCTTGCCTCCATCTCCTAACTCATCTAATCCTACATCTTCCTCCTTGCCTCTATAAAATTCTACTTAAAATCTTAGTGAAAACAAATTGCATGAACTCCTACAATCACTTCCATCCTCACCATTCACTCATCCTCCTTTTCTCGACCAAATCAATGCTCATTCAGATTTTTGTCACTGTTGTTTGGGTACTTATAAAGTATTCAACATCTTAAGAGATGACATTAATCGAATCAAATCTCTCATCATTGGGCCCTCAACTCTTTTCCCTTCATCCATTACTACCAACTCGCCTTGACAACCTATTTTCCATCTCCACCTTAAAAGTCATTTGCTTTAATAAATGTTTCCTATTTTTTGAGTATCACATCCTAATGAAGTCAAGAATCACTTACTAGTCTCTTCTATGAATCATGAATTCTCTAGGATTAATGTATTTTTAGTTTCATGTTCACCTATGGTTTATTAAAATGCTTTAATTATGTTATGATTAGGTTATGATTATCTTGTGTTGTATTTCATATATTGTCCTATATGGCTATATATGATATTTTCTAGTAGTTGAATGAACTTTATGCTTCTCAAAGTGTGGATTGTTATCTTAAGATATTTGTCATGCTATGTTTGCTTGCACTTGTACTTCTAACCTTGTTTTGAAGCAAACAACTTATCACAAGATCGATCCCTTGGTGCCCCGAACAAGGGGGAGCTCACATCAAGGGGGAGTCTTTGATCGTCAATTTCTTTCTCTCTACTACAACTCGACGATCAACCTTTTTGGATTCGACAAAAAGGGGGAGAAATAGAATTTAACTCATTAATAATTTATAAACTTCTAATTTTACACTAAATGAGTTTATGTTTTGTCATCATCAAAAAGGGGGAGATTGTTAATACAAATAATGTCTAAAAACGTTATTTATATTTTTCGACCTCTCGATGTTTTGATAATAACAAAATGTGAAAACGTTTACGATAAAATTAAACGTTTACAAATTACTAATCGTAAAATTCCATTTCTAAGATTAATCACTTAAGGTATGAATAAACAAATCATTAAACATGATTAGTGATCAAGAAAATATTCTTTTCTTAAACCTTACATTTTTGCACATGTGTTTTTATAAAAATATAAAAACAAATTATTTATTCATTAAAAGAAATGTTTTATTAAAAACATAAAATTTGAATTTCAAAATTTTCTCCTAAAATGGGAGGTTCTACAACAGATACAACCTTCACCACAAAAGGACAAAAAAGGGAGCGGAGTCTAGTGGCGGCCCCCTTATATATAAGGGACCGCCGGGACCGCCACCAGCAACGGCTATATTTTTGTCCCCTATAAATACTGGACCACCCCATCTGAAAAACTAATCCTCTTGCCACGAATTTTTTTCAGATCTGTTTTTCTCTCTTCTTTCTTTCTTTCTAAAACACATAATCTTGATCACTAACATATCTTGATCTTGTTTCAAGTGATTAATTCTTTCTTCCTCTCTTCTTCTTCTAATCAAGTGCAATAGAAGAACAATCGTATTCTTCCACATACGATTTGTTGTCAAGTGATCTTTTTCTTTCTTCTCAAGATCATAAGTCTTCATTATATTCTTCTTTAGTTGTTTTGTAAATTGGATTATGTGAAGATCCAATTGTGTAAATTGTGTATTGGTGTGATTTGGATTGTATGTCAATCCAAGAGTGTATATCTTGTGAGTGTATAAAGACTTTGTGAAGTCTTAGATTGGTTCTAGCTAAGATTAGGACTCAACATCTAGCTTAATGTCGGAAAAGAAAGTAAGCAACGTGTAAACGGTTTTCTCCGCCTAAAAGGAGCTTGTTGACATAGTGAAATCTTGAGTGGAGTACTCGGGGATTGGAGTAGGAACGAAGAGGTGCTTCGTTGTCGAACCACTATAAATCTCGGTGTCTTGGTTTGATCGTTTCTTTCTCTATCTCTTTATTACTATTACTTAATTTTTCATTACATTAGATTAATTAGTTGTGTTTCAAATTGTTGATTGATTGACATATAACTCGAATCAAACATTTTTTAAGTAAATTTTTTAAAACAACAAATTAACCGGTAAACTATTCAACCCCCCCTTCTAGTTTCCTACAAATTGCTTATTGCTTATTTGCTTATTTTAAGTGCTTAATTCTTGTTGGTTATTGCTTATTTGTCTTTTGTTTACTTAATGCTTTATCTGTTTTCACTTTTCCAAGTTTAAGTTAAACTTTTGTCGTGTAAAAATACAAAATCAGTTTTTAAAGGGGTGTTTGGGTTAAGTATTAAAATGGGTCAAAACAAGCAAAAAAATGGTTTTGGGTCACTAAGCTAACTTCACCAAGCTTATTCAAGCCCTTTTGATCAGTTTCAAAAAGATTTTAAGGTTCAAAACTCTTTTTCAAAGATTTTAGAAGTCTTGGTTTGAATCTGTGCTTATTGGTCTTTTATATCAGCTTATATACTTGGATTTGCTTAAATTGCTTTTTAGTGCCTTTGAATGCCTTGTTTTATGTTTAAAATGCAGTAGATTAGGTCTAGGTTAAGTGTGCAAGTGTAATTTTTAAGTTTGCAAAATCTGTCAAAAGTTTAAGTCCTTAGGCATAACAGCTTTTTCTTTTAGCTTTTTAGTGCTTATCCTGAATTTCAAAATGTTTTTCAAAAGTGGAATTGTGTTCTTTGGGTGTCAATCTTAATCTGTTTCAAGGTCTTATATCCATAAGGATCTGTTTGTTAGCTTATTTTTAAGCTCAAAAGCAGGGATTTAAAAAGTCAAAAATTTCTAAGTGTTACGTTGTTGTCTGTGTGAACCAGCTTTTTCTATGAGCTTTTTCATGGCTTATTTAAATTTCAAAATGCTTTATGATTGCTGATTATTGTAGCTTATTGGATAAGCTTTTCATTGGTATAAGCCACTAAGCCATAAGGATCCATCTTTTAGCTTAAAAATAAGCTAGAATGTGCCCTTTTGACTGTTTGGATAGCAGTTTTAAGCCTTAAAGCTTATTTGCTTTTCTAAGCTTATTAGCTTATTGCTTTTGCTTATTTAAGTGAGTTCTGCTTATTAGGTTAGGTTTAATCTATTTTAGCTTATTTCACTTAGGTTAGAGCTTATTTAAGCTTATTATCTCTTTTAGTTAAAATTTTTAGTTTTAAGCTTTTTAAGTATTCCTGTCATTTAAGTTCAGAATTAGCTTGTTTTATTTGCTTATTTCTGTTCCCTGGGGCTTATTAGGTATAGCTTATTGTCTGTTTTTAGCTTTTGTGTTCTTCCCTTAGCTTATTTGGCCCTAAAAACCAAACAGTTAAGCCTTTTAAACCTTTAAGTCAAAAAGCAAAACTGTCACCTTAATTTGCTTATTTCGTGCTTATTTTTAAGTTAAAAAAAAGTTGCTTCATTAAAGTTGTTTAATTACAGCTTATTTATAAGCTGTGCAAAAAAGATTTGAAAAAAAAGCAAAAAGGGAAGGTGGAAGTCCCAAGTGAGCAAGGCTCGAACCTGGGACCTCACACCCTCAACCTTTTAACACACACACTACATAACCATCTCGCCCTTGGGACTTTTTCGTTATTCCTTTGCACACTTAATTATTTATATACATTTCAGTCTCCTTTTTCCTTTAAAAAGTCGTAGCTTATTAGGGCTTATTGTAAGCTTATTTGATAAGCCGGCTTATCCAGCTTATTTTTCCTAGGACCTTTACATTATTTAGGACTTTCCTGCAATTTTTTAGATTTTTCTAACTTTATTTAATATTTTTAATCATTTTTCTTTTTTGAAATTTTTGAAAAGTCATTTAAAATTAGAAAACTAATTCAGAAAAATCCAAAAAAATAGTTTTTAGTTTTAGAAATATTATTTTGAGGTTTACAAACTTTAAAATATTTTTCATCATTTTTAGATTTTAAATTTCATTTTTAGCTTTTTAATTTAAATTTAGAAATTAGTTTTTAATTATAAAAAGTAGTTAAAAATATTTTTCATAGTTATTATCATATTTTAGACTTTTCTAAAGTAGAAAATCATTTTTTGGAATTTTTAGGTATTAATTTGTCATTTTTTAGAATTTTAAATTAGTTAAATAGGTTTTTAATTCATAAAAAAATTATTAAAAAGTAAAAAAAAATATAATTCTTTTTTATAATTTTTTTTATCATTTTAGAGGTTTAGAAACTAAATTTTCATTTTTAGGGTTAATATTTGCCTTAGTTGATAATTTAGTGCATTTTTAGGATTCCCGTGCTTGAATTTATGCTTAGAATTTTATTTGTTAAGTTTTCCTATGCCTAATTTGTATTTCCCGTAGTTTTAGGAACCAAAAATCTTGTTCATTCAAACATCAAATAACAAACCGTCACTCGACTTTCCATTGCATTCCTCGTTGGGGATACGACCCGGGAATATCATATACTACTCGGATTTCATTGATTTTCTTTCTTTGAACCTTTTCAAGGGACACTTGATTTGGTTTTGGGTTAATATAAGTATGTATAGTATTTATATATACCTATTAAAGTTAAGAGATCAAAATCCCTTTCGGGCACGAAGGGGAGGCCTTCGAGCCGGAGGGGAGGGTACGTTGTCAAGCCATCCCCGGTCGAATGTAATGTATACACCGGATGAATACATTGTTTTCGACTTCTCTATTCAACAAAACCTAGACATCCCAAGTGAAGCATCAATTTCTACGCACGTGATTTTTGCGCATTAATTGTGAAACCCACTTGATGAGGATTGTTAATACTCAATAGTCTTTATTCGGTTAATGCGATGTCATATCACACTTTATTTAAATTTTGAAATCTGCATTAAGTGTATCGTTCTACACGTATACGGCTGTGGAAGTCTTCAGCTTGAATATAAATACACCGATCTTTCCTCATTCTTTTCTTTCATTGTTCTTATCATTTTATTTTATGCTATTTCTCCGCCGTATTCAATCATCAGCAAAGGTAAGCCCATAACTTTCCTACTTTGTTAGTATGAATTCAAAAAATACTATTCGTGTTCAGACTTGTGAACTCACAAAAGAGGAGTTTA
Source organism: Tanacetum coccineum (assembly GCA_026074375.1). NCBI lineage: Eukaryota > Viridiplantae > Streptophyta > Magnoliopsida > Asterales > Asteraceae > Tanacetum > Tanacetum coccineum. The sequence goes on from BQNB010014592.1 coordinate 49,723, forward strand.
CCTGATTTCTTAAACTATACCCCATTCTATCCTAATATCACGTTATTCTTCCCAAACCTAACCAAATAATCTTTGATGCTCCTGACGGCTATGTCGAGTTATACACGCATTCTAACAGTGTTGCAAACCTTAGGCTTCCTTTGAACCAGTTCTTTTGTGATGTCCTCCGATACTTTCATATCCATTTTCTAGACTCAATCCCTTCGTTTGTGCTAAACTTACCACTTTTATCGTTATGTGTAAGGCGTACGATGTTGAGCCAACTGTCAATCTCTTTAGAGGTTTCTTCAATTATTATCCTAGTGGTAAATGGTTGACTTTTTCAAAGAGCCATGGGAAACATATTCCTGAGCTCCTACCCAAAGTCATTACTCGTATAGATGGTTGGAAAGGTCGTTTCTTTTTTGTTCAAGATTATATTGACAATTCAAAAAGGTACATTGTGAATTTATTGATGTCGTCAATGACTTGAAAACACAGGGTGTTATATACTTAACCCAAAAATATTCATGAGCATCCTTCTTTCTAGCGCCTTGGTAGGTATCATACCAGCGTATGTGTATTTCCTTATCCCATTCTGTTTTTGGCTGGTTTGAAATCAACGTGGGAGCGTGGCCAGCAGCATCCTGCGATTATAGTTGGTGGACGGGGTACTTATCTTTCCGCATGCATAATCTATTTGTCCTTTTATGATGATATATGATTTAATCTTTCCTTTTGTAGAGATGTCATTCAGGAATTTTGTGTATGCTGAGACCAAAGAGGATCTTGCTTTTCTTCCCAAGGAACCTTCCGATGATATTGGAGTTGGCTCTCCTTCTGCTTCTGTGAATGCAGAACCTCCTATTGTGGAGGTGGAGCCTGCCAATCAGATTGTCGAGAATATCGCAGACTCAGGTAATTCTCCCGATCAGGGGGGATACATGATTCATCCTAGAAGTGTGGCCGAAAGAATAAGAGAGAGGAAATGTAAAATGAGGGGTGGGTCTTCGAGACCTCCGGTGAAGCGTAAGCTGGTATAGGGATCTTCTTCATCACGCTCCACCCGATCGAAGCCTGCTTCTTCGAAGGATAATGATCCATTGACCATTTTTGATGATGATGAAGGTAAGCTATTTCTCTTCTTATTTATATACAGTTCGTGTCTTTCCTTTGCTAAAACTTTGGCATTTTTTTTTGGTTTTTTATAGGTATTCCTGATTGTTTTAAATTGCAAGATGTCAATGCATGCCACTTGAAGATCTTCGCCATTACTCCTTCAGCCTGAGGAAACTATTTGGTCAACCAAATGGACTATGATATGTTGTATTTGCATGATCGATGCTATGCCCGGCAGGCAGTTATGGACAACCACGTCAATAGGACATCACGGGGGGTTGTTAAAGGTTATTGAGCAAATAAGGGGGAGTATGACGTGATGAAAGGGGGGAAAGGGCTAGAGACAAGGAGTGTGAAGCTCTTAAAGTTAAGTGTGAGGCTGCCATGACGGATTTTGATAATAATCCAGCTGTTGTTGCTCTTCGTGAAAAAATTTCAAGTTTAACTAATGAGGCAAAAGAGCAGCGAGCAAACCTTGACAGGATGATGCTGGAAAGTCAGAAGTGGTCTGGATACCAGGTGAGCCTTTTGACACTTGAGTCGAAGGTTGCTTCCTTGGAGGCTGAGAAGGTGCAGCTCGAGGCTTCGAATATCTCCATTTGCCAAGAGGTTGAGGATGTCAAGAAGGATAGGGCTGAAGTGGTTTCGAAAGTCGTACCTTATGTTGCAATGGAGTTGGTGCATAGTGACAAGCTGGACATGCTTGTTGGAAGGCTCGCAGTTGCTTCCGTCTTCTACGGTAAGTGCGATGCTTTTGAGGAGGTTGCCAAGATGACGAAATCGTTTGATTTAGCTACGGTTAAGAGGTATAGGCCAGCCTATAAGGAAAAGCACACAAAGGCTATTAACGATCTTGCAACTGCTACCTTTCCCTTCTTGTCTGAAGTGGTGGCGGATCCTCATGCTACGATTGAAGAATTGCTTTCAAAGAACTTCAAGTTCTTTAGAAGCCTGCACCTTCAAAGACTCTTGTGCCCACTCTATCAGCTCTTCCAGTTACCCCCACTGCTGCTCCAAGCTCGAAGTCTCCTCCCCATCTCCAACAAAGTGAAGGCCACCGTGTTGGTGGTAATTTGGTTTCCAGGGTGGCATGTACCCTTAAAACAATTTATCTTTTTTTAAGTTCTTAATATGTCGGGCTTTGGCCCTTGAACAATTTATTTGCTATTGATGGTTTGTGTAGGCCATCATATGAACAGATTTTATCAACCTCTAATGGTTAAGTTTGGGTATTGTCCCGTGGGGACTTAAAATATAGGGTTTCGAACCCAAATTTTGTTATCGACTTTGTTTTATTTACTATTTGTTGGAAAATGTTAGGGGACTTCATGGTCTGACCCCTTTATATCAGTTTTGTATGATATAGTGAGCTTTATCAAGCTAAGGCTCATGTGTGGACTTTATGGTGTGCACCAAGGTTTTGCAAGCGGTCCTTCACTTGAACAAGGGGTCGCGACCCTCCCCGTTTTACCCGCAAGGTTTCTAGTGAAGACCTTGGGGAAGTTAACATGAATTTTAGCTTATGGATGTTAAGTAAATGTAAGGCTCATGTGTGGCCTTACAACATCCTTTCCAACGTTAAACTTTTGTAGATACTTAGTGATTCATGCAAATGTCTTGGATGGAAATGTATTACTTCATTAATTGTGTAGAAAGATTTACATCATTTTTATATGAACACTTAGTTTGCAATCATAAGCAAACACTTAAAAGATCTATCCTAGCATGTTCAAGATAGAGGAAGCACAATTATATATCAAACAATAAAACATATTGAAAGATAAAGAATAAAAGAACTTCACTATGATGAATCAAATGATTGGGGATAGTATAGAAGGGTTGGGAAACCCTAAAATACTCCCAAAATCTGGTACAAGTCGACCTCCCTCGAAAATAAACCCTAATCCTCTATGAAAACTGTATATCGAAAACATAAAATTGAGTTTGTATATATAGAATTCAGGCTGCGACGGCGTCACATTTTTCCAGACGCTGTCGTCAAGCTAGGGTTTCTAGGGCTTCATTCTTAATGACTGATTCAGACGACGTCACAATAATTCCAGACGGCGTCTCGGTTGAATCCATACGTGGTCTGGGCTTTTCCAGACGGCGTCTCCAGCTCCTAGTCTTGAATTATTATCAATCTTTATGCCAGTTAGCAATCTTGTCCGGTTTCTTCCAAAATTGAATCCAAGTCACGTGTATTTCCTCCAAATGTCTTCCAAATGCTAAAAATGCAAAAAGAAACGATTAAGCACATATTTTAGACAAATTTGCATTATTATAAGGGTAAAATGACCCCGAAAAAGTGTATAAAATTACACCTCATCAATGACCTTCTTGGAATACAAGTGAGAAACTTTGTGGTAAAGTTCAAAAAATCTGGAGTGGTTAAATTCGTTGGAGTCTTGAAGAATTTCGAGGCCACTGTCCAACGCATTCTTGCTCACAAACGGAACAAGGAGGATCACACCGAGCAAATCTCAGTGGAGTTTCTCGTTCTAATTCTTTATTTTCTGTACCTTAATGTTTATCTATAAAACGAGGGCGTTATATAATTCAAGTGGGGGGAGAATTAGAACGCTTACTTGTCCTTATTTTCATAATAAAATGCTAAAAACGGTCAAATTTTAAAAAAAAATAGAGCATAATTTTATGAAATTATTAGTTACATAACCCGCACAATTAACCCTTAATTCTATTTGTGAGATATAGCCTAATCTGTTTCTCCCGATTTACCCTAAATTTCACAAAAATAGGAGTGTGCCGGTGATGGAGTAAACTTTAGAACTTGACTTGGTATATCTATTCGAGAGCACAATGATAAGTACTATGGATTTAGCTAGAGTAGCTTTTCTAAATTGGTAAATTTCTAGGATTACACCCAAAAAGCCTTATATGTTTGTGATATTAATTAACCACATCGATTAATTAACCCCCGTATAACCCTTTTGCTTACTCTTACATTAAAAGTATGAATCCCCTATAAAAACCATTTGAGCCATTCCATTTTTTTTCTTCCACCATAAATATTTGTTTCATTACACCTTTACACCTTAGCCTACCCTATTAGATTAAGTCCTTAATAGAGTTGCTAGTTACTTTTGTATAAAGTATTGTATTTCCTATGGTCGTGTGTATTTTCTATCTTTGGCTAGGTTGGAAAATTGCACAATGCAATGGGAATATGAAAGTGATGTATATTTTTTGAGTCGTTAAATTTTCGTGTGTTTAAACTACTTTCACTATTATTTTTATAAATCCGAAGTATGGAGGATTGTGGATAAATTATCCGGAGTTATGATGATTGTGAGACGGTGAAAATACACCGAAATTCGTGTATAGTAAAAAAATCAAAAAAATCAGAAAAATACAAAAAAGCAAGTTTGTAGAGTATTGTTGTAAGTTGGTTGAAATAAACCAACATTGTATCTTCTTGTATTAAGTGGTCGATATCGCCACTGTTGTTGTATAGTATGTTTATTACGGATGTTTGGGAGTTATTGCATTGCGGACGATAACTAAGGTTGTATTGATCTATCAATTGGTCAAGGCATTCTATAAGCCTAATTCGTGTATACCAAAGCGTGAGTATCCAAAGTCAAAGTGTGAGTTTGTGTTTTGTTTTGTGTCTTTATCAAGGGATGGTCGGGAAAGTTTCTAGAAACATGTACCTTATTTGTATAGGACTTAATCTATCTGTTTTGTTTATTTTGTTTAACACCAATTATATTCTCAAACCTAACCTCTCATTTGGATTGATCGAACGAGGATGTTTGCAATCATGCATGTCTATTCCGTTAGTACGGATGTGTGTGTGTGGTTTTGTTCTCCTTGTTGGAGTTTCCATAAGCATAAGTCTTTTGATTATAAGTCTCAACTAATGAAGCAATTTCTTGTTGGTGTTGAACACGTGTTACTTTTATGGAATTAAAAAGATTTTGAAATTCAAGTTTGACTCTTTCCAATTCTTGAAATGAAGAATCAAGTTGTCCTTTTAGTAACACGTTTTCTTTCACCAACTCAGTTACTTTGGTTTTCCAAGGAACATCACAAGCCCTTTGTTCTTTTAGATTTTGATATTGTCTCAATATTAACAGCATGAGCTTCAGCTCTTTGAAAATCATGTTCAAGAATTTTAATCCGTTGATTCATTGCGGCTTGCATGCCCTTGGATTCCAAAATGATTTTATCCTTTTCAGATACAAGCAATTCATTTCGTTGTTGTAACGAAGAGATTAATACACAATTTTGAACTTCACTTGTCAAAGATACTTCCAAAAGTCGATCAATTTCGGTTTGAAAAATTTGTTCATTCGGAGATTTGTTCATTAACCTTTTGTTCCATAGATTCAAACACACTTTTCATTTCCTGAACTTCTTTGATTAGTTCTTCCTGAATATCAACTAATTTCTTAGTCAAACATTCAGACATCGGAATCACATCAGTTTTATAAAACTCGCATAATGAATTCTGAGAATCAGAAATCCATTGTCGTTTTGTGTCCTCTAAAAGAGTTTTATTAATTCGTGTTTTTAAGTCACAAATTGCAACATGCATATTATCAAACTTTTTTAACAATTTGCTTTTTGTTGGCATTTTCAAGTTTGATGATTCCGATGACACTGATTGAATCGTAGAACTAATCTTAGAAGTATAAGGAATTGAAAAATATATTTGTTTAGCAGTCATTTCTTGTTGAGGAACAAATGTGTCATATAAAGCATTTAATTTTCCATAATCAATTTGAACCATTTGTTTCTCATTTTTAATCGACTTTTTTCCGCATCTTCTAAAGTTTGTTCCGAATCTGATGAATGTACTTTTAATTTTTCAGTACAAAGCATGTGTCCATCATACATTTTTTGTTGTACTTCAATGGCTTTCTTGAGACGTTCAGGATTTTGATAACCCAACCCTATTTTAAGAAATTGATCATAAAACTTATTCGGTTTCTTTCCAAGCATATGAATTGTTTGAATAGATTGACCCATTTTGTAAACAATTCTATCATGAGAACTCAGTTTTTCTTGAAGATCAAGAATATCATCAAGATACCGATTCTCTTTTTCTTGAAAATCTTGTTTTTTCAATTTCGTTTCATGTTGAATGATCAATTTTTCATTTTCAACTTGATAAACTTCCTTTTGAAGTTTATCTTTTTCTTTCAAAAGATTATCAATGTGTTCCTTTTCTTTTTGTATTTCACATTTTAATTCTGCACACGTTTCATTGTATGTAAAAAAAGGTACGGATTTTGTTTCAAACATTTTAACCCGATCCTTATATGTCTCAAGCTCCTGTTGAAGTAATTTTTATTTCTCCTTAAGTTCGTTATTTAACCATTTTTGAATGTCAGCTTCTTGTTGAACACTCGAAGCAAGCTCAAGTATCGCATTATTACGATCAAAGCTTCTTGAATGTTGTGACGAAATACTACCATTATTAGCCACATATGGACCATCAAATATGATACTAGAATCAATTTGATCATCCATTGATGTGCAAACAATAGTTTTACTAGTCACATGATTCATTCTTTCCCGATTACTTGATGAAGTTTGTACCTGACTCACAACTTTTGCATTATATGATGGCACATTCTCAGCATTGGCATAGGCTGGTTAGATTCGAGCCATCATCATAACTGCAGCGGTAAGTTCTTTCATTTCATCATCATCATAAGTCTGATCAAGCATGAAGTCATTTTCTGTATTGGTGAGATTGCTTCCAACTTCATCTTTCATAGCAAGCAACATTTGTTCTCTGAAGTATTTAACATCACGAACTCTAGGCTTTGGACAATCACGAGCAAAGTGTCCTCTTTCATTGCAATTGTAGCATTGAGCATTTGTCTTGTTACCATTTGTCTCAGTTCGTAGGACGCCTTCTTGATTTCCATTAACTGCATTTAACACTTGATTTTTGTTGAATCTCACTGCATTTCGATTCCCATTTCCTCCTGATCCTGCATTCCTGGTTTGTATATCAACTCTTCCATCTTGAATCACAGCTTGATTTATTGTGTTCGATGAAGTACAGAGATGATTATTTGTTGGATTGGAGAATCTTTGAGATATTGCTCGGGCTAAAAGAATCATAGCACTTATAAGTCGGTCTTTTTGAGAATCTCCTTGTAGCTCCTCTTGATAATCATCATCATTAGAAACCACGGATGAAGGATGAGTGACATAATATGGTTGTGGTGAATGAGAAGAATTTGCATGAGATTGTGATGAAGAAACATGTGAGTGAGCCATAAGAGCTAAAGGATCATGAGACTTAGCAGATTTCTTGGCTCTAGAAGCAATAACATATGGTTCAAATTATACCAATGAGTCATACAATGAGTCATATTGCACATCATCGCCATTTTGATTGTGACGAACAATGGTAACATACTTTTGCCATTCAATTTGCAAACAATTGAGAAACTTTGTGTTTATTGCCACCGAAATAGGACGAACATTATTCCGATCCATAACATTTACCAGAGTTGTTAATCTTTCATAAACGGACTCTAATAAAATTTATATAAAGGGTATGTGAAGTTTTTTTTGGTATAAAAAAACTTACGGGTGTTTGTTTTGCACTTTCCCCTTTTCGGTTCTTCTTCTGGGTTGAGAGCTCCGATTAGGGTTCTTCCCCTAATCAAATTAAGCGTCGATGATGGTGGTTCCGATGAAGCTTTGTCTTCTTCGGTGAAATCTGAGGTTGGTTACTTGTTCTTCGTAACCTAATCGAGGTTTTCGGTGTGAATCCCTCTTCTCTTTGATGACAGGTAAGTCCTTGTGACTTGTAGATTGGATACCGGTGGAGGTAAAACCACCTAGGTTTGGCCACCTTGTGTATCCGGTGAATTCCGATTAGCCCCTTGTCAAACTTCGGTGACGGTGGCTAATCCCCTTGAATTCCGATGACACTGTCGTCTTTTCTCCGTTTGGTTTCAACCGGCAAGTGATGATAAACTCCGGTTTAATCAAAGCTCTGATGCCAATGATGGTTATACACAGGTATAATCAGAATCGTTAAAATCAAACACAAAATACTAAATTTTATTATTATGAGAAAGCTATAAAGATTGATATATTTCAATCGGCTACATTTGTCCCTTATTTATACTAAACCAACCGAGGCTATAAACTATTGTGATGGTTCGGTTTTGACTTAGATAATCTAACAGATGCATCCCTTGGTGGTGATGGTTGGAAATCAGTGGTGGTTACACCAAACCGACAAACACAACTGTTCAGGTTTGTGTTAATTACAAACTAATCCCTAGACTACAGTTTCTATATATTGCGTAAATGGTCCTTCGACCTTATTTAACTTAGAATCTATGAGGTAATGATCGGGATTAACCCAACATATGTGTTTTGTTTTCAAGACTTAGCTATATATGCAACCACTCAAAATTGTAACTTAAGGTTTTCATTGTAGCATATTGACCTCTATATGTATAGTTCAACGGCCGGTTGCCAAATGATATCTAGCAGAATATAACACGTACAGTATAGATTGCGAAAACTTATGTTAAGTATATGAACATGTTGTCTCTCTGGTGTTCTTTTACTTAGCTTAAGAACTTAAATAAAAATTGTATACCTCGAATGGAGGGTGCATAGTTAAAGCTAGGTTGGAAATAAACACCAAAAATTTAGGAAATACAGAGTAAATAATAAGATGGATCCGAATAGACTAATAGAGGTATATAGATAGAAGAATATACAAAAAACTTACTAAACTTCAGGAGAATGAGAAAATCATTTAATGTTGTGGAATACAGAAGTTGCCCTCATGTTTTAAGAAAAAAGGAAACGAAAACAAATCCTCAATCGACAGGTGACAAAACAAGAGATAGGCGGATTATGGTGTAGGAAAATGGACCCAGTATCTAACCCCTACGAACATGCTAGAGTACTCCCACTTATCCATTCGATCAGAATATATTGTGATCAGGCTTAGAGCTAATAATTTATCAAAAGATGAGCGATTTAATCATTAACAGATAAAAATAACGTGAATTCAGCTTCCTGTCTTGCAAACTTATAGTTTAGACCGGATGTAGTGGTGACCAACATCACCACTGTTAAATCTACGCCAACATCATCACCACCGTCAACTCAACGCCACATCACATTTTCACTACACCACCAATATAGTTTAATAAGACAACCAAATTCATCACCAAAACATACTCCACTTATATATACATATATATACTCCACATTTACAACTCACACACACACACATATCTTAACCACCAAGTTCACATCTTGGTCATGAAAATGACTGATTTCTCACAAAAGAAGATGGGGGTAGGGATGAACGCGTCCAAGGTGGCGAAGACGCGTTAAAAATGCCTCTATTACACAGTCTTAGGTTTTCACATGCTCTAATCCACATAGGGAACAAAAAGAAGATTTTGGAAGTTTAAAATTTATTATGGATATCAATATCACTCAATATAGAAAATTGGTTATTTGTTTGCCGATCCAGATTGGGCTTTTTATTTGAGTGGTACTATGAGGGTGATGCATAATTAAGATGTGAATGCGATACCAAACAGCTCCATCTCTAGTTGTTGATTTAAGTTTAAGCTAAAATATTATGTCACCACTCACCACAAAGAAATGAAGGGTTGAAGGAAATTAAAAGCAAGCTCGCCATCATAAAGTTCTTAGAATTTAAGGTAAGGACTGCATGTTAGTTGTTTGAGACGAACGAGGACGTTATTATTATTTTTGAAAGAACGGAAATAAATTACAGGATAGTGACTACTTTTGAGATGTAGGTGACCTCTAGATATCTAATGACTCCAAATTCTGCATACTTAAAACCTCTAACCCTCCTAATGCCTTATAAATAATAAAGATTCTCTATACTTACCATAATACTTTAGCTTGGCCACCAAGCTAATACATATAAAAGCAAAATAATAATAACAGAGACAACTAATTTAGATGAGCTCCACTACTTATGAAAAATTTCCTAAAAGCACTAGATCATATCGTTACTCTCCGCCAAAACACACACCTTGTCTTCAAGTTGCGCCTTTAAAATTTACTCTAAATCGATCTTTGTTCCGAGGATCCCATCATTTGAAATGAAGGTCAGGCGCATCCTCCTCATTACGTTTATCACTTTCATTAACCAGCATCACTTATAAAGTCTCACTCGGACACATGTGACCTGGGTGAATTTCTTATTACAACGATAACACAATCCTTTAGCATTCTTGGCTTGTAGTTCCGAATTAGTTAATCTTCTACTTGGAAGTGGTTTGCTCTATTATTAAACAGTGTGGCCCATCTCCCCATAAGACATTGTTACAAGTCTTGTTCTAATGATCAATAAGAATAGACAACTTCATAGCATGGTAAAGCCTTTTGTGGTTTCATTACACGAAAAGATGCACAAAGCAAAGTTTGAGTCCATTAATAAATGTCCCCACCAAAACCAGTTCTGGAACTCCAAGAAGTTAACATGCCAATCTCTTAAAAAAAAGCCACACAATCCCTGGCAGTGCCATATTGAGTAATTCCTAAAAAATGTACATAGAGTGTTCCCCTCGTAAGATTGTTGAAAACGTTCCGAAAACCATCTTTTTAACCCTTCCCAAGACCTAAATGGATCCCTTCCCCCACTCTCACGATTCCATGATAAGGTCAGACCCTCCATACTCAAAACCGCAACCCACACACAAAACTACAACCTATAACCAATCCATCTCCTAGATTTCTTGGATGTCAAAATATCGTTACGTACGATATATGCATTAATTTGCTATCCATCCTACTTTAAACTTGTGCTGTTTTTATCCCAAAACACAACACCCTCCACCTTTTTTTTCTTCGGATTAAGTGACCCATTTAAATTTTGGGTGTTCATGAGAATCCTGAGATCATCATTTTATGGACCAATATCCTTTTTCTCATTCTCAGGTTGGATCTTGTGCTAGTGGTCAAGGCAGCCAAGGCCTTCATCGCATCGTCCAATCGCTTTGTAGTCTCTTCTTGCATCGCCATGCTTTCTTGTTACATTACAGCAAAGATTTCAATATGGAATTGTGCGATCTCGGTTTCAATACCCTCGATCTTCTTAGACATTAAAACTTTTGTGTGTTTTCTTATGGATGAACAGTGTTGGGATTTGATAATCAGTTAACCATTAACACTACGAGTATGCAGTGGATATGGATCATGTTTGGTTCATATAGTTAACACATAATAAATAAACAAAAGGGTAAATATAAAACTAACCCTTGAAGTCAACAATAAATGATTATGAAACAAAGTGACTAAGTTGTCATCTCTATGAGTGCTCACACAAACACGTCCAACGAATGCGCCTGGATGGTAGTCCTACTTCACGTATAACCCAATGCAACCTTTGTATACTAAACCCACTAAAAAATGATCACCAATACCCACTCTTGGAATAACACCAAAAATCAAAAAGCTTGGACTAGGGTTTCACGGAATTCGGTTGAACCTTTGCTACAGTACCACCAAAATTCACAGACAACGAACCCTAGTTGTTTCTATTTGTTTTCACACCTTAAGAACCTGTAAACCAATGACTTACACCTCTTGGATCAGATCAGGGATCAAACCATACTCGGATAACCTTGAATAGATTAACCAAAAATGATCAGGAAGGTTTAATAAGAACCGAAAATCAAAACTGCCTTGATTAGGGTTTTGATTTTGGCTGTTTATGTTAAGGAGGAAGGATGGCAGCTTTTTGAGAGTATATATGATCTGTGTTTCGTGAGAATGAGCTAGGGTGAAGGGGGTTTTATAACCTCCAAACCCTACTCATGATAATGATCAAAAACCTTGAGTTCTAACCTTATCAAAACACTAAGCCTTATCACAAAACTTCCTTATCCTTATCACCTAGATACAATGAGTATGGACATTCTCTAGCTCCTTGTGGCCGACGATAGATTTAGGACATAATAGGATTCATGTCTCGGTTATTCGATGTCCAAAAGGTTTACTTAGAAACATAACGTGAAGTAACAAACGTACTTTAAATGTTTTAACATGTGTGCCCCTAATAGGATCACACATTTCTAGTCGTACATGGCTAGTCCAACTCACATAATCCAACAGCTCCCACTTAGGAGTTGGAGTAGCAGACAGCACGTATACTAACGACGAAAATGTCTAGCAACACTCACATTCATTTTTAAAACTAGAAATGTCTGAGATCAAGTTTCATAAACATTCTCGGTAGCATGGTTATTTTATCTCTTGCTATAATCATCCCTTTGTTCAAATACTGTTAAACCATGGATATGGATCTTAACTCATTCCATATAGTTTAACTATTTAGATTCTCGTTATAGAACTTAATACAGATATACCAAATGTAATCAAGAATCATCTTGCATTACTCTTTGGGTTCGGCCAAACAATTATCTGATTAATTCTGAAGAGGCGCCAAGGTATTATTCTGCACATATCAAGTGGAGGAACAAATTCTTTCTAGAATACAAGTGTTGTGAATGCTGCTTCACATCACTTCCAATAATAGTCTTTATAACTACCATTTTCAGGGACAGTGTTTGACTTAGAGTTAAAAAGTGATATCCACACATACCAGAACTTGTTTGTATTCCCAAGTCTAAGGATGACTTAACTAACCATTTTCAAAATTTTACTTATGACAACGGATCCATAAAGTAATTTTCAAAGGTTGGGGTGTCCAATATGCATCCCTTATGAGTAACATATGAGTTTGGCGGGAACCATCCATATATTCAAAGAATATAACTAACACTTACATTTACCTTATGTAACAATACTCCTATACTATTAATCGGCAATGGACATATTTAGAATGATAAATCATTCAAGGATTAAATATGCAAATATAGGATAAACAATTGTTATATGAATGAAAACAAATACCAAGTATCTTTATTCATCAGAAACAAAATTTGTCTTACAATCCTAATTATCCGAATAACTAATCATCACAAACTTGCATGAAACTACTAGCTGGAAGCATTCTAATATTCCTAGCATGTTCTGAATGCTTTGGAAAGGCTAATGCTTTAGTAAAAGGATCAGCTTTGTCATCTGTGTAAACTTTTTCTAACTTTATGTCATCAAATTCAATAACTTCATGAAGGTAATGAACTTTCATACGGAAATGTCTAGCACCTTTAGTGATTCCAGATTCTTTGGCTATAGCAATTGCTCTAGTATTGTCACAATACATGTTTATGGGTTCTTTAATTGTGGGAACCACACCCAGCCCAGAAATGAATTTTCTAACCAAACGGCTTCCTTATAAGCATCGTAGGCAGCAATATACTCAACTTCTGTAGATGAAGTAGCAAAAATGCTTTGATTGGCACTCTTCCAATCAACAACATCTCCATTCAAAATGAACACATATCCAGTCTGAGACTTGATGTCATCAGCATCCGTCAGATATCCAGCATCAGTGTAGCAAGAAACCCTGAGCTCTTATTTTATATCATCTTCATAAACTAAAAACATATCCTTAGTATTCTTGAGATACTTCAAAATGTTCTTAACAGCAGTCCAGTAAAGTTCACCTGGATTCTATGGAAATTGGCTTGTTATGTTCTGAGCGAACGCAACATCAGGGCGAGTACATCTCACCGCATACATAATTGAATCCACAGTCGAGGTATATGGAATATTTTGCATGCGCTTCAATTCAGCAGGTGTCAAAGCACCTTCTGATTTACTCAATCTAAGATTTTCTTGCATGGGGATACTTCCACGTTTGGAATTCTTCATGTGAAATCGCTTTAAAATTTTCTCGATATAAGCACTTTGGAATAAACCAATTAACCACCGTGATCTATCTCTATAGATCTTGATTCTAAGAATATATGCAGCTTCACCTAAATTTTCATAGAAAAATATCTTCCAAGGTAGGATTTTACATCTTGTAACATTGGAATGTTGTTTCCCATAATCAATATGTCATCGACATACAATATTAGGAAAGTGCCAATACTCTTACTAGCTTTTAGATATACACATGGGTCATCACGATTTTGAGTGAAACCAAATTTCTTTATTTCATTATCAAATCGTTTATTCCATTGCCTTGATGCTTGCTTAAGTCCATAAATGGAACTCTTTAACTTGCATACTCGGTTTGGATATTTTAGATTGACAAAACCTTCAGGTTGCTGCATATAGACCTCTTCTAAGAGATGTCCATTGAGGAAGGCAGTTTTGACATCCATTTGCCAAATCTTATAGTCATAGTACGCGGCTATGGCTATAAGAATCCTAATAGCTCTAATGTCTACAACAGGAGAGAAGGTTTCCTCATAATCAATCCCTGGGGTTTGAGTATAGCCCTTCGCCACAAGACAAGCTTTATAGGTGTGTACATCTCCATCCATGTCGGTCTTCTTCTTGAAGAGCCACTTGCTACCAACGGTCTTGCCATTAGGAGGAAGATCAACTAAGTCTAAAACTTTGTTGTCTTTCATGGATTGCATTTCCACATTCATAGCATTCAGCCATTTATCAGACTCAGGGTCCAACAATGCAGCTTTATAGTTAGCGGGTTCACCAAGATCCCCTAAATTATGCTCCTTAGCATCGATGTATAAGCACATTCGATCTGGGGCATGTCGTGTCCTTGTAGACCTACGAATGGGAACAATATCACTTTGAGGTTCATCTATTTCTAGATCATCCTCTTTATGATTTAAGCTAGTGTCTATAGAAGGATGTGTAACTTCTTCTTGAATAATTTCAAGATCTTCTAAACTCCTACTTGCTTCTTGAGTTATAAGACTATTCTTTAGGAATTCAGCATTCCCAGCACCAAGTACTCTGTTCTCGGGTGGGTAGTAGAAAGAATATCCCATTGTTTCCTTTGGGTATCCTATGAAGATACACTTAATAGACGTAGGTTTTAACTTGTCAGGCTTGGTAAGAGTATCTCGTTTAATAAGCGCCTCACAACCCCAGACTTTTAAGTAAGACAGCTTAGGGGCTTGCCCATGCCATACTTTGTATGGTGTCTTTTCAACCTTCTTAGTTGGAACCATATTGAGAATGCATGCAGCAGTCTCAAGAGCATAATCCCAAAAGGACTTTAGAAGGGTTGTTTGACTCATCATGGATCGAACCATATCTAGTAGGGTTCTATTTCTCCTCTATGACACACCATTATGCTGTGGTGTATAAGGAGAAGTACGATGGGAGATAATCCCATGATCCCTTAGATGATCCAAAAACTCTTGACTCATATATCCGCCCCCACGATCAGAACGTAGTGATTTTATGGTCTTAACGAGTTGATTTTCTACTTCCTTTTAAAACACTTTGAAAGTTTCAAACACTTCATGTTTATGCTTTAACAAGTAAACATAACCATAACGACTAAAGTCGCTAGTAAAAGTGAAGAAGTAATTTGCTACTTGCCTTGATGTGATCTTAAATGGGCCACATACATCGGTGTGTATTAGTCCAAGTAAGTCTTTGGCCCTTTCCACATGATGTGTGTAAGGTTTTCTTGCCATCTTTCCACACATACAAGAGATGCATTTTTCAAAAGCCCTAAGGTCAGTTGCATTGAGAAGTCCATCATGTTGTAACTTTTCAATGTGTTTCTTGCTAATGTGTCCAAGACGACAATGCCACAAGAGAGCAGAGTCCAAGTCCAACTTGGCTCTTTTGTTGCTTACAGCATATATAGAACTAACATTTGTATAGGAATTATACAAATCAATTTCAAAAATACCATCCTATGAGATAGCACTAAAATAAACCATGTTATTCCTAGAAACTTAAATTGTATTATCCACGAAGCGGTTAACATAACCATCATCGTACAAACGGGAAACTGAAATTACTCCTCTAGTAATAGTAGGAGCATAATGACAATTGTTTAAAACAATCTCTAATCCACTAGGGAGACATAAATGAAAAACACCAATTGCTTCAACAACTTCATGTTGACCATTGCCCACGTACAAGCTAAGAGCCCCCGGCTTCAGCTTCCTACTTGCCCTTAGACCCTGCGTTGTATTACAAATATGAGTACCACAACCAATGTCATAGATCCATGATATATTAAGGAAAGTATTGAGTTCTATAGCGAAGATACCTGAACCACTAGCTCCCGAAGCTGTGTTCTTTTTCCTCTTCAGCAACTCGGCTAAATACTGAGGACAGTTCCTCGTCTAATGTCTTATCTCACCACACTCATGATAGATTGAGTCCTTTGCAGGATCTTCCCTCTTGGTGGAGGGGGAATCTTGGGCTTGAGAGCATAAGCGAGCTTATTTTTCTCTTTCCCTTGATTTTGTCCCCTAGCAGCCATTCGGGGTTGCCATTTTTTGTGCTTGTTCACTTTCTGGACTTTACCTGCTCGAATAAAGCATTGTTTTTGGGCAGAGTTTGCTCATGAAGCTTTAGCATAGCATGCAACTCATTAACTATCTTCCCCATGCTGTGCATATTGTAATTCTACACAAAACCATCAAATTCCTTGCGTAGACCGATCAAAATCAGACTCACTGCAAAGCCAAGTGTCATGGGGTGGCCCAAACGCTCAAAATTGTCTATATAGCCCTTCATTTTCAGAACATACGAGCTTACAGACTGCCCTCTTCCTGCTTGCAAGAGTGAAAATCTCGCATAGTCTGAAGAAGCTCTTGCTCTGCTTGCTGAGCAAACAAGGTTTTCAACTCCTTTAGCATGTCATTAGCATGGAGGTTTTCTAGATTTTGTTGGATCTCTGGTTCCATGGTCATGAGCATGAGTCCAACAATCTTTTTTGATCCTTTAATCCAAGCAGTATGAGTTGCAATGATTTTAGAAGCAACTTGCTGACCCTCTAAAGCTACAGGAGCAGGAGGAAGTGGCTGCTCTAGGTAATTCAACTTATCCTCAATTGCTAGTACAACCCTAAGTTGTCGATACCAATCAATAAAGTTGGGTCCAGTCAGTTTTTGTTTCTCGAAGAAACCCCTGAAAACCGAATTGTTAGCTAACGAGCTTGTCATCTACAATTTAGAAAAAGTTCAAATATTAGTATTGTCGATAATTAAATTCTTAAAAGAATTAACTACCCAATTAATTACTAATAAGATTAAGATCCAACTTGACCTCCCACTTATTACCGGAGGTCTAACCAACGTGTAAACAAGTGGGGCAAGAGGTAAGCAACGAGCGTTAATTGCATGGAATGCAACTCTTAGATTTATGAGAATGCTGACATTAGTAACGCATATAGTAATGTCAAAAGCATATTTGGTCTCATCTTATGCCTTGGGTTCGAGGTCTGACCAGGTAACTCAATTTAAGTCGACCAAATAAGAACGTGCAAATATTAACAAAGGTCTGACCAATGAAAAAGTTGGAAAGGCCCTAAGGTCTGACTAGAGAGGTCAATCAAAATGCACGTGTTCTTAATTTGGCTGACATAGACTTAAAATTTCACATAAGGGTATACACATAAATGTGACAAAATCGTGTACAGGAAGCATGCAAAACAACTTGTAGCAGAAAGTTAAGAAAATATTTTGTTAACCTTTTTGGTATAGACATCATTTTGTCAAATGTTCTCGGTAGCTCCATTTTGGATGCACAAAGAAGCGGAGAAACAGGTCAGAGCGAAGCGTATTAAAAACCTAACTTCTTTTGGGGAGCCGTAGCAAAAACCCGCCTTAAACTTCTTTTGTAGTTTGTTCAACAATGGGTGAGCCGTATTTCCAAACCCAACTGATGATAATGATCAAAAACCTTGAGTTTTAGCGTTATAAAAACACTAAGCCTTATCACATGACTTCCTTCTCCTTATCACCTAGATACAATGAATATGCACATTCTCTAGAACCCTCCTTGTGGCTGGCCATAGCTTTAGGACACAATTGGATTCATGTCTTGGTCATTCAATGTCCAAAAGGTTTACTTAGAAACATAACGTGAAGTAACAAACGCACTCTAAATGTTTTAACGTGTGTGCCCCCAATAGGCTCACACATTTCTAGTCATACACAGCTAGTCCAACTCACATAATCCAATAAACATTACATCTAAAAAACAAAATTGGTCCAAAGTCTTGCTCTCATGCCAATCTGATATGAACCATGACTTAATTATTATTAAAATATCAAAAGAACGAAAATAAAGTACAATATAATGCCTACTTTCGAGATAAAGGTGACCTTCCAATGTCTAACAACTCCAAATTATGCATACCCAAAACCTGTAACCCTATAAATAATAGAGACTCCTTATACTTACCATAATACTTTAGTTTGGCCACCAAGCTATGTAGGTGAACTCACATTGTCTAACGACTCCAAATTCTGCATACCAAAAACCTGTAACCCTATAAATAATAGACTCTCTACACTTACCATAGTACTTTAGCTTGGCCACCGAGCTAATACATGTAAAAGGAAAATAGTAATAATAGAATAAACTAATATAAATCAGCCCCTGCACTTATGAAAATTGCCTAAAAGTGCTAGATCGTATCATTGCCCCTAAGTGCACCACTTGTTTGTGTACTTTTATCCATCACCTTGTCCGGGGAAGATTGTTGGAAATTACACAACTGGTTGTAAAATCTTCTCCACTACTTGTGCTATAATTAACTAGTCTACAAGAGACTGTTAATACAAATATACATGCATTTGAATGTTAGAGGCTGGTCCGTACAGGAAAATTACAATCAACATGCTCCTCTTTTTACATTGCCTTTAAATCCCGGGCTTAAACCGTATCCTAAAGGATCAAGAAAGTAAGAAACACCCATAGGGATTGTCAAATGCTAGCTCTTAATATATATTTCAATTACCCAAATGACGCATCCGTTGTAAAAAATAAACTTGACCTCTAAACAAGTTTCATCAACACTTGATGCTTGTGCATTAAGGGTTAACATATGAGAGGGCGGTTTGAGGATATGTATATATGATGATGTAATTCCTAGAAAAGTATTATGTGAGCTTTTGTATGAGACTTTTATATCTAACATGTACACATTTGCTTGGATTCTGAATATGAAAATGAATTCTTCAATATAACTAATTAGCATATATGCTGACAAACTTACAATGTTATAGGTTTCATGTCCTGACAGATTTTGATGAAGGTAGACGTAGTTGCCGAAGAAAATTAGAGCGCCATAATAACAGGCGTAGAAGAAAATCCTCTGACCCCAAGGGATCTGATGATAAATCTGAAAAAGGTGACAATAACAGTCTCATATCTGCTACACAAAACTATTAATCCAAGTGTAAACCTATTCATCTCTTCTGTTAACAAAATTTCACTTCCATTTCACAAAAAAGTCTTTCTGGGCATTTCATATCAGTATCATAAATTATTAGAATTTCCCAAACATTAAAACATCTTATTACCTTTTCTATCACAAACATCTAAAGCATACACAAACACCATCTACAAGTCTACAGCCCATATATTACAAATAATCATTATTCAGTATCAAATAACCAATGCAAAAATCGTTAAACACATATAACTATTAGCATTACATAAAGAAGCGTGCATGGTTAGTTTTTTGTGTTACTGTTGTACAGATTTTTGTTTTTAATCCCATCATTAATTCTGTTATGTAGGTGTCAAATCTACTGCGACTAGTGAGGCAGCAGGAGAGGAATCATTTGAAGCATGTGAAGGGAATAATTCTGTTCAAGGTCCTACTAACGCACAAACTATTTGCAGAGATAGCATTACATCTTTAGCTGGTCATGACACTCATACAGATGAAGCAAGAGAAATTAATGGTGATGATAATACAGATTTCTCCTCTATGGTTGGTTTTTCATAAATGCTCTTATACTTCTTATTTTTCTGATGAATCTTTACAGTTGCGGCATATACCATCTGTGTTTATATACATAATTTTATTATAGTGCCCAACTGGTCGGATCTCATTTAAGCTTTATGATTGGAATCCAGCTGAGTTCCCACATAGACTCCGACATCAAGTAAGATTAATTATTACTATTTGTAAGTTGTAATTTCTTAAGTTAAGGTGAAAAATAGGGAAGTTGGGTAACCAGTTCCAACATGTCCGTGTCAAAAACGGGTTATTCGGACGGTATGTTTACAGATATTTCAATGGTTGGCCAGCATGCCTGTGGAGTTGGAAGGATATATCCGTCCTGGATGCACAATTCTTACCATCTTCATTGTAATGCCGAAGTTTATGTGGGTAAAGGTGATTATATGTCTGCTGAATACTCAATTTTAATTTATTGTATAAACTTCATTTACTTTATATAACTTGAGGTAAAAATTTTGAACAGTTAAATGAAGATCCAGTTGTATGTATATATGACCTCCTTGCTTTACCTAAAAACATGCTTTTGAGACGAGACAGATTCTATATTAACCTAAACAGCATGATCTTCAGTGTCATGAAAGGTTTGTCGATTTTAATTTCTTCTTTTTTTTGCGTAAATCTTATTTCGTTATTGGTTCGTTTAGAAAATGAAAGTGCTTCTTTTAGAACTGATTAGTTTGTTGATGTACGTACTCTGACATAGGTCGATAAGTCATTTTTAATATATTTCTATAGATCTTGAATCCAAGGATAAACATTGTGTCTCCTAGATTCTTCAAGGTGAAACATTTTCCTAGCCAAGATTAGTTTCTTTTGGAATGTTGTTTCCCATAATTAGTATGTCGTCTACACACTAGATCAATAAAATAGTGTTGCTCCCACTAGCTTTAATATATATACAAGGTTCATCTCCATTTTGAATAAAACAAAACTTTTTGATTTTCTCGTCAACTCTGAGATTCTAGGTTCTTGAAGTTTGCTTTAATCCATAAATGGATTTCAGTAACATGCAAACCCTTTTAGGATACTTAGGATCTACAACCCTTTAAGTTTCACCATGTACACGTCCTTGCTTAGGAGTCCATTTAGGAAAGCGGTATTTACATCTATTTGCCATATCCCATAGTCATAATATGCAGTTATGGCTATAAGTATTCTAATAGCCTTTATGCTTGAAATTGGCGAGAAGGTTTCATCACATTCAACACCTTGAGTTTGATTGAATCTTTTTGCCACGAGGCGAGATTTGAAAGCGCTTACATTTTCATCCATGTCGGTATTCTTCTTGAAATTCCACTTGCATCATATAGTCTTACTGTTGGGAGATGGCTTAACCAGTTTCTAGACTTTGTTATCCTTCATGGAAGCCTCATGCCATTTGTTTGACTCAGGGTCCACCATAGCTTCCTTGTAGTTTTTAGTTCATTATGATCCATTAGGTCGCCTTCCTTATGTTTAATAAGAAAACCATATTTGTCAGTTTCACAACAAACTCTACTGCATCTGCGGAATATAAGTTCACTGTTGTCTTGAGCAACAGTTTGATACTCACACTCAAATCGTGGTTGGCTAGTTTCGCTTGAAGGCGTAGCAACTTTTGTTAGGAAGGCCACAGGCACTAGAACTTGGCCTTGACCATCTTTCCTCCAGAAAGGTATTTGTGTTTACCATGTTGATTGACAAAAGAGTGAAAAGGGATTTGATTCACAGTGTGTATATATGTGCAGTATGCAATAAAGTATGAAAAATAGAATTTTGGAGGGAAAGTAACACAAGATAAATCTATAAAATGATTGATTTATTATCTGTCATACATACATGCTATTTATACATCATGAAAAGGCATGAGATGAAAGGTTGTGTTGATTCAAACGAACCAACAGATGTGTCCCTTCACATATAACTGCCTTATAACTAACATAACTAACTGTCTTATGGGTCTGTTGGCCTTTGGCCCAGACTAAAATTCATGCAACCCTTTATTTCATATACAATGGGCCTGCAAGTCTTAACTAGAACTAAAAACTACATATAAATATTAATACTATGAAACTGCTTTAGGAAAATATGATCTTAAGCTTTCAACAGTTACTGCTTCTACGCATACCCCTACTGCCAAGTCGTATGTCTTTATTGCCATGTCAAATGCCTCTACTTCTGGGCTGACTTCTAGTGC